>JAECUM010093850.1:0-35897 GCA_016617855.1 Megalonaias nervosa | reverse complement strand
TAACTGGTAGCAGTAACAAGATTAGAGTCTTGTAATTGCAAGTTGGTAAAAATGCTTAATAAACTACCACTTAATTATTATATTTTCTACAAGTTTTGTGTAAAATTGCAGTCAAAAAGATTTCTAGCATTCTTTGAAACAACCCCTAATTCATGTACATAGGAATAAATGCACAAGTGACTTAAAACCATACTCTTCGTCCTGATTACATTGTTCCCGATAAAACATTACTGTAACTATTCATAGACAACACACTGAAGCACTAAAGTCAATATATAACTAAACTGGACCCTTTTTTCCCCCAACCAAAACATCCAAGAACACGTATTGCACCATGCGAGTACATCTATTTTTAGAAAGAGGGCTTTCCTTAATATAACTACTCACTTTCTTGCTTTGTTACAAAAATTCATTAATAGGACTGCATATTTATGGTTGTATTATTTGTCTACCTACTTGTAATAACGATATGCATTGGTTAAATAGTATTTGCTTCATTACTATATACACTATTCGTATTTTCACGAAAATTAATTACGGTATGTCAGAAAACAACCTTGACCTTGCAGCATTGTTTCGAATTCCACAACAGAGATTGTCACATGTTTCTGACCTACATTATTAAATATTTAGGCTAAATCTCCTATCACATAATATTTAAACTTTGTTTTCATTATATATTTTCCTGAATCTATTTGCCCAATTATTTACGAATACAGACAGATTAATGAAGTGGTATATCATATACGCAGCAATGTCCGCCATTACAAGTTCATTTACGGTTTCAAACTGATTTTATAAAGAAAATACACAAATACGACCATTAAAATCTCCATTTATAAAAAAAAAAAGAAAGAAATTAGAAAACGGTCTTCACCGATCATATTTTTGAAAAGCAAATTACTATTTGCATATTGATGTTTATATCAAAACAGAATTTGGTATATTTTCATCATAGCACAGTATGCCCAACTTCATGAAATAAAGCGGTGATATCTTGCTACGGAAAGGGTTAATGGTCAGCTAGCTATTAAAACTTGCATGTGAATGTGCAAGAATTTCTTTGTCGCTGTAAGCTGATTGGTATCAACACCACGTAAATACATTTCGCCTTGGGTTACAACAGTGCCAGAACTTACTGGCTACAGCGAGGGGGCATCTCAAAAGTCATAATCTATAGCCATTTTATGTCCGAAAAATCAGAGGGCGAAGTGGTTTTCGTTTTCCAAACAGAAGAAGGCGAAGTTTACATTTCTCAGGCGACTTTTTCGCCCACTTCGCCTGGTAGTGTGACCCCTGTAATATGTATACATCATACTCATTCTCAAACTAATCCAAGATCTTAAAGATATAAGCACAAGTTCCAAGTCTGATCAAAATCAGATCCGATGTGACTTTCAGGGTGGTAACAAGGTTAGCCATTCAGATGCAAGATCATATCTTTAATATCCATGGAACTAGCTCAGTATGGTATTATACTGGAGACAGTATTTCCGTGTACCCTCATTTGTGTTTCAGGGACCCCCAAAATTTTAATTTGACCCCCAGTTTGATGCCGAAGTTTGTTTTTACTAAGTCTGACTCCTAAGTTTGACATCCATGGGATTTTCGACTCTCAGTCTTCACCCCTAGGGGATACACCAATCTGAGAGCTTAATGATATGTGCAAATATTTAAAGTTTGAGCATAACTGGAACAGCAATATGGCCTCCAAAGTGGCAAGGTCAGCCAATCTGATGCAAGATTACCTCATTAATATTTGTGTATCTCACATATTACTGAAACTGTCCAAGATTTTCCTGATACAAATCCATATTTCAAGTCTGATCAAAACTGGATCAGAAACATGGACTCTAGAGTGGTAATAAAAAACATGGACTCTAGAGTGGTAATAAGTATATGCTGAAGGGCAGACTGAGGACACATGACACATGCAGCTATGGCAAGGAGCTAAAGAAAAGTCCCTCTGAGAGAATTACACTCTACTGGCCAAATAAATGTTCTACAGGATTCAAGACCATTTTTTCCTCTTAACTGCAAAGTGCTGAAACCATCTTGGATATTTTTTTAGCCATAACAAGATTTTCAAATGAGCTTCTGCGGCAGACATAATGGATGTCAGACTGGTACCATTTTCACTTAGGCCCAACAAGACACAGAACAAACAATACATGATAAAAAGTCCTCTGGTGAAAACCCCATGTTGATATGACTTTCCATTTTGGAGCAATACAAGATTTTAAATAACGCTGCAATTGTGGCCATGCTGGATACCAGATTGGCACCATATCCATTAAAGGACAAACAAGACACAATAATAAGTCTGTTGGTGAAAGCACAATATCAGTATGACCACATTGTGAAGTCTGATCAACACCATTTTCATTTTCAACTAACTAGACATCATAAGAAGTCTGTCAGTAAAACCCCATGCTGATCATGATCATTCATTTTGGAATAGTGATATCAAGATTTTCAAGATGGCCACTGTGGCAGCCCTACTAGACATCTGCCATACATGTGACAGAGTGGAGGTTAGTTTAGATGAGATCAGGAGATCTGCAAAATTGGATCAGAAGCTTTGACTTCAAATTAAGAAAATTTTCACGGACCCAATTTTTAGCAGGCAAAGAGACAAAAATGACAACTACTGAACAAATTTACTTTTATGATACCTGTATTAACATATTCACATCATCTCATCACACCATTTCTTTCACAGTAACTTCAAGTATTTTTATGCTATCCTTATAAGTAGCACAGTCATGTTTAGCCTGTCTTGGTATATCATTACCTGGAGTTCTCATCACTGTTGATCTCAACACTCAGTAGATGATGTGCCATTATTGAATAAAGGTTTCTTCTGGAATTAGTCTGAATTTTCCTTTGAATACAGAAAGTCCTTTCAGTGACTGCAATGAACTTATTTCCTGCCTGTGGGTAAAATTAGGTTGCTGACTACCTGACATTACTTCAAGATTGGTGCTATCTGAGTTGAATTTGGAAAGTTCTTAAAATCGACTTAACAGGAATGCATATTCATGTCCCTTTGAACTTGGTTCCAACCACTGAAATTCCAGTTTCCATCAATTATTTAATTTCATGTACCATTTTGGTTGTTTAGATTTTGGCGTTTTAGTATTGGAAGACAAAGCATGCTTAGATGTAAAAAATTTTAAATACACATTGGAAACATACCTGTTTCATGTCACCTGAGCACTTCAGTAATGACTCATCAAAGCATAATCCATTTACATCTTTAATCCTTTCCAAATTAGTGCTGATCACGCATAGTATAATCCATCTCAAAAACCTACCAAGCTTAACAATGAATGTCCAAAGCCAAACTGACCAAGCAGAAAAAATTAATCGTATTTGTTTGTGTCTTTAATCCTTTCTGATTTACTATTGACCTCAAATAGTATAAGACAATGATTAATTTTAGGTTATTGTTTGTTGAATTGGCAAAGTTTCATGCCTGAAAGATAAGCCAGTTCATTCACATGATGACAAGACCAGAATATATTACACTGGAAGTGTGGTGCAAAAAACAAAAAATGGATTTTTTCCATCTTCTTTTTTTAAAAATAATTCCGAGAATGCAGGAGATCTCAATGGTGTTATGAGGAATAGGCAACACCCATCACCGTGAGATTTACAACCAACTAGACATCATAAGAATTTTAGTAAACACTCCATGTTGATATGACCATGCATTGAGGAAGGAAGAGTAGTTATAAAGAATTTCAAGGTGGGCACTGTGGTGGCCATATTGATGTGTAACAGCATCACTTTCTATTGGGACAAAATCATCATCATAACTAGTCTTCTGGTGCAAGTACCATGACAATATTACTTTTACTTCCAGTGGAGTACAAGTAACAAGATTCTCAAGATAACCAAAGTTGCTGTGGTTGCCATTGTTCGATTGGCACCCTTTTCAGTTAAGACCAACCAGATATACCTTGGATGTCTTTCAGTGAACACCCCATGTTGCAATGAGAAGTAGCAATAACAAGTTTCAAGATACCTGATGTGGTGACCATACTGGCTATCAGATCAGCATAATTTCCATTATGGACAAAATAGACTTTATTGGTTTTCTCATGGAAGCAGATGTAAATATGACTTTCTGAGGGTAATAAGAAAACTACTGCCTACTATCCATCAGCAATTGAAAATATGGTAAAATAGAATCATCCCTTCATAAAATCCATAGAACATCCAGTCTGGCAAAACACCTTGTCCAGTCTTAAATAAGAAGGAACATTTGACCGATATAAAGAACTTGTGCTGCACAGAACTGGCATTTTTGGGAGTAGATAACACATTTAATCCGTGTGATATGGACTTGACAGTTACCTCATACAAATGACAGTTGAAAGAGCAGAAACTGACAAACCACCTTTATTCATGGGAGCCATTATTACTAATAATACTGGTAACAGTGACTTTGTGGCTTTTTCTGTTTTACCAGCATCTAAAAATTAGATTAATATGAACTCTAATAATTGAGCAATTGGCCCCAATGATGAAATGGCTGCAGTAAAAGCCATCAGGTTAACATTTTCTGATGTGGTATATGTTTTATGTGCTCTGTATCTGTGTCAAAACACTGAGCAAAAACAGACCAATGATGCTACAGACAAAAAACACTTTCACCTTATACTGATTATGGTACAGTTAACTCCCAACTCATGCTATAGTTGCATCTCCAAGAGTGATTATGCAACCTGAAATAGTGTAAATCGAAATATTTGGTTTCACTGCCTTAATTTTCATTTGAAAATATTCAATTCAATTAACTTAAACACCATTCAGTTTAGATGAATACGAATCCCAATTTTGTTTCCAAGAGAAATAATTTCATTATATTTTAGTCTCTACCAAAATTAAATTGAATTAATTTTTATGAAATCATGTTAACATGAAATTCATGAATGTCAAAATCACGCATGTGGCAGATATCTGTATTTGGAGATAACTAATTAATACAGATGAGACTGTCTGTTTTGGTACACGTCCGAAGATATGAAGAGTACCATTCCACAAGTATCATAGAAATTTCTGTGTTACTTTGATCAGATTTTAAAAGGCCAAATTCAAGAAACTGTCAACTAACCAGCACATTAGGAAAATCATAACATCATGGATAAACAACAACTGTAAATCCGTAAACCATATGCTTTAGTACAATGGTCTGTGAAAGTCTAAAACATATTTTACCTAATAAGTGGTATTAAAAAAAATGGTCATTGCACAATTCATAGGTTTATGCTGAGCTCTTGTATACACAGAAGAAAACAGAATTCCAGAAAGCTACAGACATTTTCTTGTAACAGCTTCCAAAACAAGTGAAGAGAAAAATATTACCTCAAATTTAGAAAATTTGTGAAATATGGCCCAAATTAATCACATTGATGGATGGGACTATTAATGTTGCTGCACTAAGAACAAAAGAGAGAAAAACATGTCAAACAAAAAGAATGACTAAGGAACAGACAAGGGCACCTAAACAAAAGAACACATTCAAAATCATTAACTTGTATATTTCTCTGGAATAGTTTGCATGCTGGTGACATGAAAATCTGACCTTCCTTATAAGATCATTTGAAGTGGGTGGAATCTGGTGATGTTCATGTAAATATAAACACACATACACTCTGTGTGTGTTTACTCAAACGAAACATTCAGAATATGTAAGGACCGATAAATGATTAATCACATGGTTCACTTGAAGTTAGGCTTTGCTTTGAATACAAAATATAGATATTGACCACAGTGTGAATGTTTTAAATCTACTGTATCCTTACTGCAATATAATGTATTTAATCCAACTGCAGTAGGTAACCTGGGAATTTCAATAAATGAGTATTCTTTCAGCTGGTTCATTAAAAATGTACACAATTTCAGTAAAAATAACACCCTTTTGTCAACAACTTTTAATTACAGTTGTCAAACAAACTGAACTCCATGATTATTTGGAACATTTTTGGTAATTTTATTTTTGTCGCGTCAATTCCCTTCGTTTTGATTTGTTCCGGTAAACCTATAGCTATGAAAGATAGTTTAACCGTCTTACCGTCTGGATGCAAAGTCGAAATAAATACATTAATCATTAGCGAGCGCCCGATAGTTCTTATGTTTAACTGGACGGATCCTCCAGAGCAGATTATGTCTTTATACGGTTGTTTTCCGCAACCAGTCGTGTCTGCAAAAAAAAAGTCCATAAACAACTTGTTGGTCTGTGCGGCTTACCCTATAGCTACATGTAATATACAAGTCTATACGCATACAGACCTAACTGAAACTGCGCTCGTTTCTCTGTGACTCTGCCAACGTCATTTTTCTCGGTTGAAGAATCGCAAAATATTTAATGACGCTTGAATGTTTATATTTACATTCTATCATGCATCATCAATCATTACTGCGTTTGACCTTTCACGGAAAACATATCAAAAAGTGACTACATATCTCCTACCTTCTTCCTAGCTGTATGCAATACATCTATCCTTTTCATTCGACAAATAAATATAACCTGCATGTGTAATTTCAAATTGTCAAAACATTTAAATAGCTATGACTTCATAATAATGTATTTAACGCCATGTGGATTGTTGTGTTAGCCCTATGAGAATGGCAATCGGGGTATCCTCAGCCTTTTTCGTTTCATGGCTTGAAATAAAATTCCGAAATTGCTCCGATTCATACGAAAATATTCACACAGGACACGTTGACTGGTTTAAATATAATTATTACGTAAAGAAACATTGTTGGTGTATGAAGCGTACACAGATGAATATCCTATTTATGGACGGGTGGGTGGATGGGTGTGGAAAACGGTTAAATGTTTAATTCCAATAAAAGACATTGCATTTAATGCATACTCCTCACAAAGGGTTGCCTCCCATGTGGAAGGATGTTGCCACAGCCAAAGCAATTTAAATCTGGTGGTCACTGAGATTAAATCAGATCTCCACTGTCTTTCGTTTGGACAGTAGAGACCTGACTTTAATCTGATTGATCTGGTGGTAAAATGCTGCATGGAGAAAATCGCATGTTGTAATAACTGCGCTGCACTCAGTTCATATGGAAATATCTGACTTTTGTGGCGGCTGTGAAAGTGTTGCCTTTACTTGCAACGACAAAGCACAAGTAGATTTAAATAAGACGTTTTGCCCCAACATAATCTCCGAGGATGTGGCAATACTCATGTGGCCTCGTCTGAGTCTCCCTCCCCACTACCACTACGGAACCGTTTTAGCACGCAGACTGGACTCTCTTCGTTTAGGAGGAACTCCTGAGCAAGCCGAGAGAACTCCACGAGGTAGGGGTAGGTGACGCGCTAACCCAACCAAACTAATCCGAACTAACATTTTTATTTAAATATAATAAAAAATGTAAACAGCTCAGTTCAGTGGCTAGAACAATTGCGCTTGGTTTAAACTTGGGAGGAAGAAGTGTGTCGGGAAAAAAACTTTTCGTGAGTACATGTGGCGAAGTTGAGGATGTTGAGTCTCCCCATGCTGGTAGTGTGGTACTGGAACATGGGCCAATTACATGATCTGTAAACGCGTTGATGGTTATCATCCGGCAATTAACCTGAGGAGAATATAAATAAAACAGCAAAGAGGTGTTTTCATAACGTTATCTGGGAGCTTCAGACAAGAAGAACAGCAACAGGAAGGGTGAACAGACCACTTTTTAGAGAAGTCCGTTTTTGAAAATGAAGCTTCCTACGAAAATGAAAATACAAGGTCAATAACGCTAAACCGAGACTTCTAACCGATCGAGACTTCTAACCGGATTAGCTCATTTTTGTTATTTTTCTTTTCTTTTGACGCTTGTATTTTGAAATTTTTATGCGTTCTCGTTTATCAACCCGGGACGCTCACTGTTGGTCGTCCCCTTCCTGCCGCTGTCTCTCAACCAAAAATTTTATCGAGACATATGCGATATCGTGACCGAGGATCATGTAAATTTATCGTGATAAATCCATGAGGAATCGCTTGCGCTTTTGAGAAGAAGTTTCTGAATTTAATTATATCCATGTCCCCTAAACACCAAATCTGGTGGATGTTTCTTAGTATGTGGATATCAACACCATTAAAAACAACCAGAATATTACAGTTATCTCAGATCACTGTATGTATTTGAGTATATCGCTGAGTAACATATATAATATCGGTGTTATTGTGCCTGCCTCGGGAAAAAAATATCCGAGCTGGATTTGGTTGTTTGTCTAGCATCACATCATTGTATAATACGAGATTTAATACATCCATCGAGATCATCTACAGATGGAGCTTCATCAATATCGGTGATAAAATCAATAATATCATTACCGTCCTCGTCCAATAATTTTGCATTTTCATCAGAATCTTTAAGCACATCGTAGCATCGCTGACCATCTACAGATGGTGCCACTAAATACAACTTATCCCACTTGAGCCATCTCATTATCAGGTTAAGCAACAATTGAGTCTTACCAGACCCGGATGGACCTATGATAATTGCTCTGATAGAATTTGTTAGCGCTGGATGATGCTTGATTGGCTCTTGCTTTCGTGTCCCTGAGAAATCAATGATACTCATGTTGTAGAAATATATAATAATTATATGAATTTATATTGTGTTTGATGCAGAGCATCCACCCCCACCAGTGGATTAAAAACAATAACGACGAGGAATAAAAAGCTTGCACTTACGGGCAAGTGTGTGAAATGTGGTACAAGCAAATACAGATTTATCTCTCATGAAACAGGCGGAGATATCGTTGCTTCACTGGGAAAATTACCAGGATCTCCATGGGATAAATATCCTGGCGACAAGCATTTTCTTGGATATAATTATTGTGGTCCTGGAACCCGACTTGATATCCGACTTGACAAGAAAGATCAACCAAGACCTGCAGAGTATCCAAAAAAAAAATGCGATTGATCAAACGTGCCACGTTCATGATGTCGCGTATAAAAATTCTGATCTACAGCAGCAACATATTGTAGACGTGAAGTTGATTCACACTCTAAAGTCTGTAAAAAATAAATCTCTCAGAGAATCACTCGCTAATTATCTGGTAAGATCTGCGGTGAAAGGTAAATTGATGCTAGGGGCCGGTAATTAATCGTAGATAACTATTATAATGGAATCGATTTATTATAGCCCAAGAGGATATTGGAGGGGGAGATCAGCCGTCAGTAAACTTGCTGATGCAGCAGGTGTCGAACGTTCTGTTGCTCTAGATTGGTTAGCACGACAGGCAATATGGCAAATTTATCAACCACCACCTAAAAAACATTCAGTACGCACATTTTGATGTTGGTACTCCCAATCCGGTTCATCAAGCAGATATTTTGTTTTTACCATATTATACTATTAAAACTGGTAGACGTCAATCGTGCACATACAAATACGCGTTGACGGTCGCTGACGTTGCAAGTAGATATAAAGAAGCAGAACCACTATCAACAAAGACAGCAACTGAAGTTGCATCTGCGTTTGAACGAATTTATCAACGATGACCCTTGCGATGGCCACAGTTGCTACAGGTTGATCCTGGGAAAAAATTTCTTGATGCAGGAACATCTCTGATGAAAAAACATAACGTCAAAATCAGACGAGGGAACACCACAATTCATCGCGATCAGGCAATCTTTGAGCGATTTAATCGAACACTTGCTGAGGGATTGTTGGGATATCAGTATGCGCAGGAAATATCCCTAAATAAAGTTCAGGCGGACAAGAGATCTCGTGAATGGGTTGCAAGACTACCAAGTGTGATAGCTGCGTTAAATAATGAAATTAGTCGTGGAATTTCTATGAAACCCATCAATGCGATCACAAAAAAACCCCACATACCAGAACAACTACGTGACTCTTTCTCAAAACAACCAGTAATAGGTAATGTGACTGTCAGATATTTATATGAACCTAGTGAACTTGATGGTGTAAAAAAGAGCAACTGATCCTATTTGGAGTGTGACCACACATACAGTTTCCAGCGTGGTAAGATCCACGGGTAGACCTGCAATCTACATACTAGGTTCAACTGCTCGTGAATTTGTACGTGAACATTTACAAGTAATTCCTGAAGATACACAATTACCACCGCCTTTACTTTTGTCAAGGATTATTGGCTAGCAATAAGGCACTGGCTCCTCGACGTCGATTACACTCAAGACAGGTCATCATCACATTTTCGCGTGTATGGCCAAGACTACTATTAATTCTATCCACAGTAAACTGTCGTGGGTCATTAGAAGAATACTGCCACAACATTACTGTGTTACCGCAAGCACAGTAATTATTTTGTTGTTGTTTCAGTGTCATGATAAATTCAATATCAAGATCGAAGTCACGTTTATTTTTTTTTTATTTTTTTAATTTTTTTGTCAGATCGCTGATAACCAGGTAATTTCTTCCTTACTATCTCATCGCAATTGCTTTGAGTTTAATTATTATTCATTGCGCAGTCTATGATAACCCTCCGTAGCTGAGATTCTTCTGACTCTCGACACTGCTAGATAAACTAAATTTGACCATTCGATCCGATCATCGCCAATCCAGATATTTGTATCGGAAATAGTTAATCCTTATGACGAATGAATCGTTATAGCAAATCCTAGAATCCATGGAGATTTATCCATCGTTTACGTGCTCTCAACAGCACTCACAGGAACAACAACAATATCATTTAATACAAGTTTTTGTTTCTCTATAATTCCAGGAATCTCAACTTCAGTATTTTGTTTGCGTGTATCTGCTGGTCGATAACACAATGGTACAGATAAATCTGAAAACTTTTCTTTATGTAACAGAAATAATTGCTGTTGAAGTGTATCACGAACTATCTTCTGACTTGCAACTATCAAATCAGTTGGTCTCCACATATTCCAAAAATCACTCATCGTAGTCCCTGGAATTACTTCACGCATTATTTCACATTGAATTTTATCTGGTTGTAGTCTGATTAACTTTTTAAACTCTTTCAGCGTTGAATCAATAGCTCTATGATCATCAGTTATCTCCTCATAATAATCTACGAACTTTTTCAGCCATTCATGCGGAGATGATCCAACAAAAGGTGGTGGTTGACCATGATCACCACACATGATAGCAGCAGTATTTCGAGTCAATAACCAATCAAGGATCATTTTTAATACATCCAAGGATACCGTGCATATTTCATCCCAAATAATGATCTTAGGGATATATTTCTCACCCATTCGTTCAGGTATCCACGCATCCCCTTCCATCGAAAGAAGCTGTGATAAGTATGAGACTTAACCCCTCCTTCTTTTATCTCTGGCGAGTCGGTGAGTCGGTGTTAGTACAATCATGCCAAGATTCCGAAATAATTCAATCGCACGCGTTGTTTTACCACAACCTGCAGATCCGTTGAGATAAACTGTTTTATGTCTGGCCATAGTATCGTATACAGATGGAGCCGATGAAAGTTTTGACATCTGTTTATTTTTTTAATATGTTTCCTCAAACCCGTAATCAGCAGATTCAGAATAACTAAGTATCTTTTCATTTTTAACTCTCCACTCGCCCCATGGAGCGTTATAAATTTCTATATTACAATCATCTTACAAACCTATATTTTTTTCGTTGATATAAAGTCAATCTGTTGCAACTCTAACTACGGTATCAGGAAATCTATTGATCATCGATAATAAATTTATTGAAACATAAGCGAGCATCGAAGATCTTAAATGAGTATACTTCGGTGAATCTCCATCGATGTAACTTAACAGTTGTTCCTAGTTTTGTTCCATCTGATAAGTAAGCATTATTCCGACTTATAAATATATTTTTCTCCGTTGTATCAGCAATTATAAAGTCGAGCTAAGCATCGTCAATTATTAATCTTCCACAATGCCGTTTATAATCATATGATGCTCCTTGTGTAAATTTTCAAATTATTTTTCTTCCTAAATCTTTTGCTACTGCAACCTCGCTAAAATCTTCATTATCAGGATTCGGTAACCAAACCGTCCTTTGTGCGCGATAGGATATTATTACTTCACTTACGGTTAACGATATTAAAACACCCACATCAAGCATATATTTCAACAAAACAATGGGAGCCCAACCACGATAACTAAAATGATATCCAAACCAAGTCCCAATAACCGGATGAAGAGGTTCCTTCAATGCAAACTCAAATGATTCAATTCACGCGAACTCAGTTAAATCAAAATCTGATAAGGATCCATTTGTCAAAACCCGAGTCATTTCGTGTGTAGGATGTCCAAATCTTTTGAAATATTCAGAACAAGTTCCCATTCCAAGAAAACTTCCGGGATAAGATGCAACCATATTAACTGAGATAACATCCATATAATCGTATTTAGTATTCCACAATCCGCCGTGTCTGTATTCAACACAACGTTTTTGTTGTTGTTGTTGTTGTTGGGCTTAACGCCATTTTTCAGCACACGATAGGCTATACATGGCGGCCAGTATTAATGGTGGAGGAAGAAACCGGGAAATCCCCGGAAAGAACCACCGACCCACGAGAAGCTACTGGCAAGCTTTCTCACATATCCACATTCGCCGAATCTTAGACTCGAACCCACCCAGACAGAGGTGAGATGGCAGTGATCCGTAACGGACAGCGCTTTAGACCACTCGGCCACTCGGGGCCCCCAACGTTTTTGAATGTCTTGAATAAATTTCGATCTTGTCCGTTTCCATAAATTTTTCTCCTGAGCAAAATGAGCAGCAACTGACGGAACGGTAAAACAATTACTTAATAGTTGTTCCGCAGTACTTTTGTGTATCTCACGCCATATTTTTTATTTCCAAGTGGAGGGACTCAGATCGATAAATATCTCCATTAGGCCATACAGACTGATCAAAATTCACAGATTCTGAAGTTTGAAACAACCACACGCACACAGGATCGCTTTTACTAATTTTGTAAATAAAATCAAACATATCGTCGTTATAAAATTTAACAGTTCTATTTCGTGGAAATAATGTTACGTTCGACGTCCACGCGTGCACGTATTGATCAATAATCTCTATTGGGGTTCCCTTTGATTTATATTTTGCTTCGTGTAAAATTTCGCCTGTTAGCGTTTTAATATTTATCGGAAATTTTAATTTCTTTTCCAGCTCATCAACGTCTCTGATCGTAGCGCCATTTTCTCTAACGTGCTCAGCCCACTCATTTATTTTTTTAACGTCGCAAATCAGTTAAACCATTTCCAGGTATCGGGTTTGTGAAATGTTCTATAACTCTTTCGGCAACACTATTCAGCGTCGAAAGTTTCATCGGGCGGAGATCATCAACGCTAGGTTTATCCTTCAGCGGATATATCTCATAAACAACTGCCGTCACAGGATATTCTCGTTCATAATATGGTTTGTCAACAGTAAATTATATTCTACAAGTATATCTTTGTTAGTCGAGATAATTAATGATTGTCCTTGCTCGTTGGTCATTCATTGTAGCATCAAAGTCTTGCCTAATTCTGAATGTTGACCACACATGAGCCGCACTATCGTTGCGAAACTCTCTCTTGGCTTCACGGATACGATTGATTAAAGTCTGATTCGTGAAATCAGGATCAACATCAACCAGAGTTCGCCTCGGCAAGTCAGGGGTTATTCTGTCATGATCAAATCTAAATTTAAAGGGCTTAATCGCATATAATCTCGTAAATTCCTCCATGCTATAATTAAGGCAAATATGTACTTGAATTAACTTCAAAACAATTATATAATGATTCAAGCAAAGAATTGTTGTAAGTGGTTGATGATTGGCTCTGCAACTCCTTGTAATCGGGCTTGTGTAAATGAATACTGTGGATACCATATGCAGAGTGTGCTACGAGGAAGTCTAGGACCAAAGCCGTGTTTAAAGTGTAACGTCGGAGTCAGGTTTGAAACGCAGTTGTGCGTAGAAATCGGTAGTAAAAAAGATACAGAACTTTGAAACGGTATTATGATAAAAAAATGATGGTAATGAATCTCCGATAAAAAACGCTGAAGATTATCTCGCTAAATTTTCACGATAACATGTTTTCTAGTAATAAAATAATAATTTAGACAAATCATATTTACTATATAAACGGAGCAAGATTAATTTGTAACACATCCTATCATCAAGAAGTATGAGGCATCTCGTGCTGGTGCAATTAGAAATTGTCGACTAAAAAGCCAGTCAGTTTTGTCAATAATACTGGTTATCTCATGTTCACTGCTGGAAAAAAATTTATCTGACACAGATTTGTGTATGAGTGTTTTTATGGATTGATCGAGGATGGTTTTTGTATTGATCATATTGATTCAGATCCCAAGATTAAATCTTTGAATAATTTGCAGGGTGTTACACCGAGTCAGAATTCTCCATGTGGAAATACTGGAAAACATGATATGCGTGAATGATCAGTTAAATCTCTAAATAAAGAGACAGGTAAAGAAATAGTATTTCAATCGATATATGCGGTTGCCAAATATTTCTGCATTTTCCCAGCTTCGGTACAACGTGTCGCATATAATATAATCAACTCAACATTACAAAAAAAAAAAAATACAAACAAAAAATAATATTTCAGTATCAGGCGGCAGACACTGTCACTCCTGAATTTTACGATGAAGTAGAACATTAAAATACTTCTGAGATAAAACAGGGAAACACTCTTGAAATTCAATGAAGGCAAATAATTATGTCAAGTAAATCTTCCTCCAGTGGAGAGATTAAAGAGTAACCTCACTTGTATTTTATAAGACTTACGCTTATAAATAGAATTTTTGTTGGTTGTATTTTTTGTGTTTCTCAAAAAAATTATCCTTGTTTTTCTGACTTTGTCAGGTTTCTTACCCCTCCTGGACTTTGTTAGGAATAATAGTTAAGAAAAAGAGAAAAACAGACAAGCTACGCCTCTTAGGTGAGCTATTTTTGGATCTTCACTTATTGGTCACTATATATATATATAAGTTCTGAAACATATGACAGTAGATAAGACTCGTGGAAATTAGCGTTCCAAAATCCCGTGACTGACATATTTGTTGACGGTTTGCAAATTGCACTGATAATAATTGGGGGCTCCAGCCTAAGAAAAATTCATGCACACCTCCCGACCATGTTGAACAACGTGGTGGGTGCTGATTTTGCACTCCCCGGGTTTCGATTTGGGGGTGTGTGTGCATAAAATTTGAAAATTAATGGCAAACAGGAGCCCCCAAAAATAGACAGTAGGAGTGATGAATTCTCCACAAGTGTAAGTAGTTCATGAAGGGTGCCCCATAAAAGGACATTCAGAAAGAATGTCAGCCAGAAAGAAAAAAGCCTTATGAAAATTGCCCCATAAAAGGACAGTCAGAAAGAACTGTCAGCCAGAAAAAAATTGCCTCATTGAAGGGTACTACATGAAGAGACCCCATGGAACGGCAAATACTGGCATATGAAGTGACCCCATTGAACGGCAAATTACTCATCACTCTTACTGTCTATATTTTGTTTGTATTTACATATTTATTTTATAATGAATTCCGAAAATATTAATGCGATTATTTCTGCATTAAAATTTATATGACGATGATATAGAACTTTCTAATAAACTTGACCCTAAAAAATAACAAATGATTTTGAAATATTACAAGAACGAAATACGGCGGAAGATACGCACTAGCAGCTGAATACAGGTTTAGTAAATTACTCCAACAAGCAATGAAACAATCGCTAGTTTATGTCAATGATGATTAAAACGTCCGACAATTCTTTTCACTCTCACAGGCAATTGAGAAAGTTAGATCAGAGTTTTCAAGCGAATACGAAACAAAAAAGATTATGAGTTCACGGGTAAGACAGTTGAAATTTTTTTTTTATGTACGATTGTAAGCAATCGGATTGTAAACTCCTTGACTCTGTCAAGGACTTTGTTCTCGACTCTGTCAAGGGGGATTGTGAAAGTGAAAGTTGTAACACTGAATAATAGCGCGTGTAATATTTATTTTTATTCTAATTCTGATTCAGATTATAATATTTATTTTGATTCAGGTTTATTTTTATTCTGATTCTGATTATAATATTTATTCTGATTCAGATTATAATATTTATTCCGATTCTGATTCTAATATCTATTTTTTTTTTTTCTGATTCGGATTCAGATTATAATATTTATTCAGATTCAGCATCAGATTATACTGTTTATTCAGATTATAATATTTATTCAGAATGAGATTATAAAATTTATTCAGATTCAGAATTAGATTTTACTTTTTATTTAGATTCAGCATCAGATTATACTGTTTATTCAGATTATAATATTTATTTAGATTCAGCATCAGATTATACTGTTTATTCAGATTATAATATTTATTCAGATTCAGAATCAGATTATACTATTTATTCAGAATCAGATTATAATATTTATTCCGATTATAATATTTATTTTTATTCTGATTATAATATTTATTCAGAATCTGATTATAATATTTATTCAGATTATAATATTTATTTTTTATTTTTATTTTTATTCTGATTCAGAATCAGATTATAATATTTATTTTTAATTTTTATTTTGATTCTGATTTTGAATCAGATTATAATATTTATTTTTTATTTTTATCTTGATTATGATTTTGATTCAGATTATAACATTTATTCAGATTCTGATTCTGATTTAGATCATAATTTTTATTCTGATTATAATAATTATTCTGATTCAGATTATAATATGTATTCAGATTCTGATTCTGATTCGGACTATAATATTTGTTCTGATTCTGATTGTAATATTTATTCAGATTATAATATTCATTCAGATTATAATATTTATTCAGATTCGGATTATACTATTTATTCAGAATCAGATTATAATATTTATTGACAATCAGATTATAATCTTTATTCTGATTATAATATTTATTATGATTCTGATTCAGATTATTATATTTATTCTGATTATAATATTTATTCTGATTATAATATTTATTCTGATTCTGAATCAGATTATAATATTTATTCCGATTATAATATTTGTTTTTATTTTTATTCAGATTATAATATTTATTTTTTTATTTTTATTCTGATTATAGTATTTTTTAAATTGTTTATTCTGCTTATACTATTTATTCAGATTCTGATTCTGATTCAGATTTAGATTTTGGCATTCGGGATATATGCCCGGGCGGGATTTTTTTACTTCCTGGATCTCACATACAAACTTATCGTCAAACATTTATCTCTTAAATCAAGAAGGTGTCCGTTCTGGTCAGTAAGTCTGAAATGCATCTGTGATAATGGCGGATTATGAAATCTCTGATAAACCGGATTAACAGGAACTGACACAATTAAAAACCTAGGCGGAACTTCAGGGGTGAATGAATATAAAATATATCCCGTTTGTGCCTGCCTGGATTTTTCAAGATCTACTTGATAACTGCCATTGATCGCATCACACACCAGACTGACTGCGATTGTTGATGCAATATTAACAACACTTGGTGATACATGAGGACCACTACCGTCTGGATCATTGAAATGTTTGAGAATAGTCAGAGCAGCGGCGTCTGCTGCTGGGGATATTTTTCTCCATGCATCAATGATTTTGGGATAGTATTCATCAATGATATCGTTGACGTTTTATTCAGCTCGTCGACGTTAAATCTTGGAAGTTTAAACATTGGCAGATCTGTCTCTGACAACGGAGTTCTTGCGGTCGAATATTTGTTCAGGAATAATTGATTATACGAGATATTGGTGTTATCAGTATTAATAAGTTCGTCGTTGCCTTCAGTCACCGCTTGTATAATTTTCTGATGATAATTCTCGAAATCCGATGATACTTTATTCAGATACTCTATTTGCTTGATGATTTCCTCCTCAGATAATTGCTAACGGGGGAGGCAGAAATACTCGTTTATATAACGGGTAAATGACTGGCGTAGTTTGTCACTCATTCGTTTATGCTCAGCATAAATAACTTTGAAATCATTTTTGAAATCATATTATTGAAACGAATATCTTCCATGATTTCATATCAAACTAGCCGATCTCCCCCCCCCCCCCCGGATAAAGCGCGATTTGTACTCTAAGTTTGAATTCTGGTTTATATGTTATTAGTGTCCATATTTCGTAATCTGGAGTTTTTTCCCAATACATTTTCTTGTCTGAGGAATAATCAGATCGTTGAGGGCAGGAAGGTGTTTGTGGTGCTGGTGGTTGTACTTCTGGCCATCCTAACACAGTTGGGATCGATGATTGATATATATCTACGACGTAATCTGGCGTTGATATTTCAATGGCGGCTGATAATGTTGGCTCGTGAACCGTGATGGCTATCTTGGATTGTTTTCCTGTGATAGATTTAATCCTGCGTTGGAATTCACTATTGATCTGTTCTATTTGATAACTGCCCGTAGGAATACCAGCAACTTGCCAGTCAGGGGTTCCATAGGGATTATTTTTATACGAAAACACTAATGAGTTATTTGCTTGCAACCCGCCGAATGATTTTGATCTGATATTTGGACAGCTGTAATATACTCGCAATTGCGCTAACGCTCTTTCTTTGGCTGGAATTGCCGTTGTAAAGATAACGTCAAACTCAGGCTTATTTGAGCTTGTTGATATCATCGTGGTTGTTGGTGGTGTTGTATTAGCGACGATTTGTTCTAGCAAATCTTGCGACATTAATATTTTAGTCCTGATTTTAAATACCTGTCTTTGTCGGAGTCGGCGGCGATTCTACCTTGACGGAGTCAAGATGTTGGTTTCCAGTTACTTCATAGTAAACCTTAATCATTTCTGCGAATTCCTGATCTGATATTATTCCATCGTTAAGCCCTGATGATATCAGCGATGATAATTTAGCGTGTGCTTGTGTTGCTGCCGATAGCAACGTTGTATATTCTTGTAATTTATCAGCCGCGCACGTGGATATTTTTTTTTTGCGACGATATCAACAATACCAGCAGCACCGGTTATAAAGGCAACACCAATTCCTATTACTGGTGCTGTTATGTATGTGGCTGATAATACTCCGATTATAGTTACTGTTTCAGCGACTTCGGCGGATGCAGAGTATACAATTATGTCAGTAACAACTATACATCTGCGGTATTTTTTTGTTCTACTGCATACTCATCAATGATAGTTTTCAGTTGGGTCTGCAACAAACACGCTTGCTCGTATCTGAAACGTTGAACGTCAATCGATTGGTTCATTATATAAATTGCTAACACTTTAAGTAAGTGGTAGTTTGGCGATGAATTCAATACACCAATAATACAACGTACCTAAATCCTTTTCTGCGGGTTCCACCACGAATGTTTCCTTGTTGTTTTGCTCCAATATCACTAACATAGATCCAGAAGATCCGTTAACTGGATAACGCCGTGAAATTGTGGTAGATATTGTAAATGTTGTATCGCCGATTACTGAGAATATGTGTATGCCAGTAACCTTTGCGATGTGTTTGATGGATGTATTGAGTGGTGTCCATAATGCTGATCCAGACTTTACTGTATGTACTACATCATCAGTAATTTTTTTTATGTCAGAGAGCTTAATGTCAATGACTGCTGGACATCCAAAAAAATCATTAATGGCTCTATTTTTGTTCCTACGAAAATTTACAAACGCGGCCACATGAGTAGCATATTCAGATCTAAATGTGACCATTCCATCATTGATTGTCATTAACGAGGTCATCATTGGGATGTTGTTATTATCGACGTATTTCTTCGTTGCAGCGTCATCGTTTGATTCTGGTTCTCCAAGCCAGTAATTTTATTATTTGCCATATTGAGAGAACCAGTATCACCAGTGGATAGTAAACGATCATTGATCTCAGCGTTGTTGCTGTCTACGTATTTTTTTGTTGCCACATCATCGTCTGATTTTGGTTCTCTCACATTGATAATTGTATTTCTGCTCATGTTGAGATCGCCATACATAATATTTCCAATTCTTCTGATGCGTACAGCAATCTCTCCCATGATTGTTAGAATTGATTCCTCCGAGATTTTAATTTTACCGTTTTTAGTAAACACCACTAAGTTATCTTCGGTCGCATCTGGAACTCGCAAAATAATATCTGTCAACAGGATATTGCTCGACTGTAATCGTTCTTGTAGGTCCTGAAAAACAACAACTTCATTTTGGCCCACATCTACGAGATACAAAAGATTAGCGAGCTCATCCTTGACCTGGTCAAGGGTTGCATGCCCTTAGCAGATCTTCCGTAAATATCTACCATTGCATATTCACTAAAACCTGTTGAAAATGTTGGACGACGTGGTATACTTGTGCACGACTTTATGAGGCGGTGTCAGCGACCTTGACACAGCATCGAGCACAGCGAGTACTTCACGGCCACATATTAGGCGGATCAGTTATTGTCTGTGTTGGTAATGTTGAATACCAGACGGGAGTGTTTGAAGTTTGCCGACATATTTTAAAAATTCCTTCGGTGGTGCCCTTCCATACGAATCAAAATAAACAACTCCACATGGATCAATCGCATATGCAACCCAGTGAGTAGCTGGGCCAGAACTTTCATCGAGATTAATGATACTGGTTACAACACGGTTTGGTTGTTTTGGTAATTGAAACACCTCTTAAGTTTTTGATGTTTAATTTTTTAGCAGCATCAAGTAAATCAAAATTGGACATGGGAAGCATATTTAGCGAAGTGTCCTGGGCAATCTCAGACCTGAACCGCTCGAGGCTTGTCCATACCATGAATGAGGGGTTCCTTGTAGCCTTAAACCTTTCCCTTTTTATCGGAAGTCTTTATTCCGTGACCTGTCGCTTTCTTTAATTCCATCCCAGCAGCAGTTCCAACAGCACCAAGTGCGGCTGCCTTTGCAACAGCTGGGGCTGCAGAGGCTATTAATGCTGATATAGCTGAAAGAAGTGGAAATATATCACCCGTCTTAGCAATATCTTTAATGGCACCCGCAGAAAGATTAAATCTAACGCCGGTCTTTGATCGTTTGGCGTCATTGAAGTGCCTCAGTTGACGTTCAGTCATTGATAGTTTATTTGGACCACCTGCGATCTGTGCTGATTTCAGCAATGTGTTTATTCCCGAATTCTTTTTTTGATACTGATTGTAGCTTTTAAATCTGACCAGGAGTCAGAGTAACACTAACACGATGATATGACATTATAATATCATGAGCGATTTAATTACTGATCACGAGTGATCCAGTTACATGTTTTCCACTGGGGCATCAATGACTCTCATTCATCCATCAACACCTTCAAGCAACATTGTTTTGTCTGAGAGTATAACAGCGATTGCTCTGTAATTATCAATAGCTCCTCTTGGCACAGAGATCGAAAGTATATATCAACGACAGACTGTCTAAATAAATCCAGGTGTTCCAGCGAAGCAATAAATCGGATACAGCGTTGTAAAATCTAGTTGTGATATTTGTAGACCAGAATCAATATTTTGACACGTCCCATAAATGTCATCAAACAATGATATGTACGTGCAACATGATCATTCTCAAAATTCAGTATTATGTCCTCGGCTGGTTATTGATGTCCATTTATTCTCAGTGAAACTTCAGTAGCACCAAGTTTGTCAAATATCATTGTGCTGCGTTCTTGTGAGTTTACTCTAGCATTATTTTGGAAAGCAATGAATATATGTCGCGGTGCAGATACTCCTTGCTGTGACGCTATCTACCATGTGAATAAACCATTAATGTTACTTTGAACACTATCTGTGGTCATCGTCAACCATGACAATGTTGATTTACCACCTGAATCCATTAAAGAGAGCAACCATTGTTCTTCAGCGAGTGATGGTATCATTGTTGGCATCCACAATAAAAGTTTTGTCAATATTACTTTACCAGCATCACCAGCAGCAGGTCGTCGGTAGCCTTTCTTACAAGTACAACCGTATGCTTGGCTCCAAACAAAAACCTTTCTGATATTTCTGCAAAATCCAAAGATATGAGACAGTGGAATTGCACATGAAAACCTTCTACTTCCATCTTTCAGCATTGATTGACGTGCTGCGAATCCGAAGCTGAATTCTGGATTAGCACCATGAACCACCGGAGCCACATCTACGTCATCAGTACCAGCTGTATGTTATTTTTTGGTCTTCTTATATCGTAATTTATTTTATTAGGATGATCACTGGTGTCCTTCACATCATTGACGGACCAGCTGGTCTTGAATAATCATCGGAATATCTTGCTTGACCCAATATCGTCGTGGCAACGTCGATATTTTCCAGGCATGATTCAATGTTTCTTCCGTCGATGCTATATGTAGCACTGTCGAACAACTCCATGATGCCATTATTAACAAAGCCAACTCTAACATCATCTCCATATTCAGTATCATCATTTTTAGAATTTCACCTTCTACTTCAATAAATGCTTCAGCGGGTAAGAACTTTGAGAACTGGAGCATCCATGTCGAATTCGGGATCAGATACACGCTTGAACATCTTTATTATTAATTCATTATCGTCTAACACTAAGACCACTTCCTGCTATTAGACTAGCAGTTATATTGTTTTCTTTTTCTGACAGGAGTACACCAGTCACTTCTGCTAGTTTTTGGTTTGCAACTTGATTTATTATTTTACTAACATTTGCAGGCATAACTTCGGTGCTGTGTAATTTTACTGGCTGAGGTCGGACCGCTGGCGATCTGCGTATTAATCGTGCCAGTCTATCCCTGATTGCTGAGAATGCTTTACTAGCAATATCACCAACAACACCAATACCTTTATCACGAACAACGTCAATAGCTTTTGTTCCCAGTTGCTTTGCAATCGGTATTGCTTTTGGGGCTATCCTTCTGAATAGACTCTGAACAAAATCACCAAGTCCATCTCCGTGGATCGCTTTGTATGTCGGTAATCGTGAATTTATCACCCTGACCATTACAGGTCTACGCTTAGCATTATTAGGATCATATTATTTTCTTGTCACTGATCTAATTGCATCAATCACTGCGGTAATCATCAACGATTTCATCGATGAGAGACCGATAAACATTAATGCCCATGATACCCCCCTGTAAATCATCTCTGTCAAATATCGGCTGCTTCATTAATGATTTCTGGGGAATTTTTACCAGCTCGTTTTCCTCCAATCAAAATTTCTAGTCTATCAACATCGGCAAGGACCTTATTGCGACAAATTTCATCAAGGCCACTTCCTCGAGTGGCAATATCGCTTCCAGTGGCATCGGGGGCAGGATCTGTATCATACAATTTTTTTCCTCCTCTCTTGAGGCTTTGTCTACTTTTTTCTTACCTGCTCTTAAGGTTGATTTCCTCTCTTGTTTAGATATTTTAAGTTGCAATTTTATTTCTTCTTGTTTATGTTTCTTTTCTTGTTTTACTTTTTTAATATACTCTTTCACTGTAAAGTTAAAAATTTCAAAATTATTAACATCTTCATTCGATCTGATCTGCGGAGTATTAAAAGCAATACGATATACATCCCTAACCCAATCGCCATATTTCATGGTATTAACGTATTCAGGTTTTATATACTTATCTCTTTCATGATATCCAAACGCGGAAATATTAAGTAATTTGTCTGGGTTTTTGACGGCGGCAATATCTTCAAGCGTAAATTTATCTGTAATGTTAGTTCTAACTTTTGGAGGAGGCTGAACTTCGGGTTGTGGTTGAGGAGGTTGCTGGGGTGGTGGTCGAGTTGCATGAAGACGGTCAGCAGTATCAACAGGTAATGTCTCGAGCTTTCGTGCTGCCTCAGTTGCTGTAACAATTTTCTTTGTCGGTTCGACAGTTGGTTCAAATAACTGTTCTGCACCTTCTGTAAATTCCACCTGAGACTCCTGACGAGCTTGTAGTTGTTGCTTGACAGAATCACAGACGGGGAGATATTTCTTAATTGCCTCAAGTCGCTGTCTAGCTAGCTTAGCTGTGTGAGATTCCATGATTAGCGTTATTATTGATATAATACTGATTTAATTAAGCCACACAGCAGCAGTGAGGGGACGACCAACAGTGAGTGTCTCGGGTCGGTAAACGAGAACGCATACAAATTTGAAAATACAAGCGTCAAAAGAGAAAATAACTGAGCTAACCCGGTTAGAGAGAGACCCTCGGTCGGTTAGAGGCCTCGGTTTAGCGTTATTGACCTTGTATTTTCATTTTCGTAGGAAGCTTTAATTTCAAAAACGGACTTCTCTAAAAAGTGGTCTGTTCACCCTTGCAGCTGCTAGCTTTTCTTATGGAATTAGTGTTACCTCTATAAAGTGTGACGTAAGCACAGCACTGCTTCTACTATCACTTGATCAAACAAACTGCTCCTAAAAGGGCAGATAACCCAAATTGAATACGATGAAGCGCTAGACATATTACTGGCGACTACTGAGGGTCGTCAGTCACCCCAAAGACCAGTTCCGGCTCCAAGGCGGAGGGTTCAGCCTCGTGTTGACCCCTAGACGTCAAACAAACAACAGTTTCGGCTCCCATAGCTGCATTGTCTTCGCCCCCACCACACCCCAAAGTATAACGTTGGGGATCTGCCATCCTTGTATAGAAAGGCCAGGAATAGTCGACGCGGTTGTGAAAAACTACCGTGCTACCGTTCATGAAAAGCACAGGCTTGCATCAGTTACATGAGTAGCCTTAATATCAGGAAACTACTAAGTCCCGTCCCACCTCACGCGTACGTCGTGCTTGATCAGGAGCTGAGACATGGCACCTATTAACACCCGGCATGAGACAAAATGCGGCAGTTTGATGCTTGTCAAAGAAGCCAGGAAAATCTGATCATCTTTTAAATCTGTCTCTGGCAGGGCGCTTGCAGCTGTGTTTGGGTAGAAAATGGTTGTCACCGCCGTTTAAAGATTATTCAGTGACGACCCCAGCTTAGCTTCGTATGGGGGCGATCTACAGTTATTACGAACTTGGAGTGACAGGTGTAAGGTGAAGTTGTTTGCATTTGCAACATGGACATTGGGGAGAATGGTAGCATACCTCTGTGTTACTTTCATTTACTGTTGTTGAAATTTCTTTGGATAATGTGCTGTACATGATCTAAGCACACAGCTAACCAAAATGACTGCTTCTGGATACTCCAACGATCAGCTTGAATTAGTCTAAATTAAACTATATTTTCGCAGTTATTGAAACAGGGAAAAGGAATTTTACCACACTAGACAATACCAGCTTCTGAGAGTGCAATGAATGAATTACTAAATATATAAAACGTAAAAAAGTTATTGGCTCTTTTCTTACAATTTACCTCTTTAAATCCTGGAAGTGAAACTGACCAAGCGGAGCTAGCAGTTTAATGATAGTAAGGCCAAGCTGTATAACCCATAATACACCAATCAGTCACACACCAAAATAAAGGAAATTAAATGTTCTTTTAACGATTCCTAAGATAATCAAGGTCTTTTTAAACAGACAGTATAACCAGTGAAGAAAGTCGGGTAAATCATTTTTTTAAATTCTAAACACTGTAGAGAGCCACCAATTTGGCATGTGATTTTGTACCATATTCATCGTTCTTTGCCTTTAGGTCCGAAATGGTAAGAGACTTGTGTACTCTTTCGCTGCTCTAGAAGCCACTAGCTTACACAGACGGTAATGTTGATATGGTGTTTCTGCTGTTCCAGATGCACTTATGTAAGCCATGGTTGAGCCCTCCGGCTTGGATGCCAGTCCGTTCAGCAGTTTCTCTATATCAATGTTACTCATAATGTCTGACATGGTTTTTAACTAACTCCAAGTAGCACTTAAACCAATGCCACAAGTTTTATGGCGTGGCTGCCGACGCACAATATTTTAAGCCACCACATCAAGCGCCACCGCACGCTCTCGAGCAGAAACAAACTGATAGGAAACTGATGGGTCTGGTCGCAGAAGGAAATTGCCGAGACTTTCCCTTTCAAGAAACACCTAGTTTTCTGCTTGACACGAGGCCTCGATGATGTCTTTTTCTTTCAGCGTGTCCCTAAATGAGTCTTGACACGCTGATGTCGGTATTCGTATGACATAGACGAGTTTAGTAAGGGTCATTTCTCTATGCCAGATGCCAAAAAGAAAGGCACAATCATTGAACAGAAATAGAATGGTGACTTCCTCGAAGTTTTAGTGAGCGAGCTAAGCAGTTCATCCAGATCACAGCTCTAAGGGTTGACCAAAAATACTCCACTGCTTATCGTATACTAGGGTAGATGATGATAAAATTGAAGTGGCTCTGAAATGCCGATTCGTGAAGGTCACAGGCAAGCACGCCTTTGCCACAGTCGAGGCGGCCGATGATTATTGCGCAGTGTGCCTGTAAGTTATCAAAGAACTCGCGTAGACTACCCGCGCTTGCGGTGCTGTAGACTCAATCGCCTTCATGCAATCAGCTCCGCTTGTTACAGTGGATGAAAGCTCCGGCGGAGAGGTTGTCGCTGTTTTCATAGCCAGCATCGCCTTAAAGGCCATGTCCAGAACGGCCGATAGGATCACGTTAGTTGGCGAGGTTATAGCAAAAATGTGTCCTTTTACTATCTCTGGGATTCAATGCAAGACTTTTAAAATGTTGGTGGTTTTACACTCAGCAGTGACAACGATCATCGTCCTAGGCGCTGGTTTTGACTTCATTAATCTGCATGGCAAATGTGGCGAGGGAACTAAGGCAATGATTTCAATCGGTGTAAACGGGACCTTCATGACACAGAACAGATGTGCTGCCGTTAGGGCTAATGCCTCAAACTAAAGCTTTACAACTAACTTTGCGTCCATGTTTGGCGCCGGAAACACCATTAGATGTGAGAGGCACAACGTCGACGCAGCAGAATATTAACGGGGATGGAGGTGGATGGGGCCAGAGGTTTTGGGGTGCCGAGACAACGGGCGCCAGAGGTCTTGGTGCGCCAAAACTCCTTTGGGCCATTATTGTTGCCCCGGGCGCCATTTACCCATAATATGCCATGCCGAGGGCACACATCTGACGGCATTTTCAGCCACACTAACCATAGTTGGCTGAAATCATGAACAACAATCTGAACTCACGTAACTTAAAACAATAGGCCTAACAATCCATGGGGTGGGGTGGATGGGGAGTAACCAGACATAGACAGTCAATACGAATCATTCGTGCCTCCCGCCAATCATGTCACTGCTGATGTTAAATAGGTGTTAAATTGCGGGTGACGCCTGGTGTTCTAATATCTCTTCAATGTCTCCGCCAACCATTCCTTCAACATATTTCTCCAACCATGATGTTATTATCCCTAACGCCTGCAAAGTCATGTAAAGTGTCACACAACTTCATCAAAATTTTACCACCGCGACTCAACTCCCCTCAGCGGCCCCTCAGTGCCCGTAACGTCTGCTCCCGTGCCTTCTGGCACTTGTTCTGAACCGGCATCTGTTGCTGATGGGCATCCACCAGCTCTCCCATTTTTTTCCAACTTCCGCTGCTGTGCGGTAATGGTCTTTGTTGTGTATTTGCTTCGTACAGCCAGGTCTCCCCGAGTATCTAATAAAATATTGTCCCTTAACTGCACTACCCAGTCCAGAAACACACATGTTGGGCCGGCCTCGTGTGGTGGTCTCCGCCGGCCGGGCAATGAGCGTTTGGTCCGGTGCACTGGACGACCCTACAACTTCCTTTATTCGAGAGGAACCCACAGAGGCCCCTCACGGATAAAAATAAAAAAAAAATGGTGGTGTGAACGCTCCGCAGCTGCTTAATTTGGATTGGGCCGACTGAATGAGCACGTTTACCGATTCTAGTTCTCCTGGACTAAGACCAGGTTGATGGGGCGAGGAGAAGGGGCAAGCCAGAGGTAGCCCAATCTGTGTCCTGAAAAGTATGCGGGGGTGTGGTGGGGCAACCCAGCCAAGGCTCCACGAGTTTGCCACATCCTCGAAGGGTTGTGATGGGACATAAAAAAAAACAAACAACAACTCCTATTTTGCATTTATTTCACAAGGGCAGACGCCGCTACAATTCAGCATGCAGCAGACATCACTGTATACCAATAACATCACAATCAAGCGAATCATCTAAACATAGCCTGGTTGTTTAAACCTCTTTTATAATATGTAATAATAGATACAAAGTAGAATCCTGCTGGTATGTTAATGCGCAAAGACGTTGTGCTAAAGTATAGATTACCGTGGGGTGATAATAGCCTTCTGGCATAGATATACCTTGAAAGACTGAACTATGAGGACATTCTCGACTTCGAGGTCAATCCTACGGATCACACTGAGGCATGTTTTTGTCTCGCAGAAATAACTAAGTTGGTCCGAATGATGTGACGAGCGTGACACATTCGGTACATTCTCGTCTCTTTCGAATGCGAGCTGAATAAGTATATTGTAGTGTCACTTCCCAGACTGGAAGAATACCCGGCTAGATGTGGGAGGAACAGTCTTATTAAAAGATGAGTTAAAAATGTCACTAGACCACATTTCGTCAGTAACAGCATGTTGAAATTTATTTTCATTTGTGTAACTTTGTGTTCAGAAAAAAATTGAAGAACTCGTTAGGTTTCAATATCCACAAAGTATTGCTTACGTTGCTGATCGTGTTTACACGTCATCGAGACATGTGACATTAATGAATTTATTTATTATGACGTAAAAACAGATACAGGCTTAAGGACAGATCAAATCTACAATTATTTGTCTCCGACGGTTGCTGCTTTCTCTAGCGATGGAAAAGGTGGAGAACGTTCCGACTGAAGCACGTTTGCAACTTCGAGGTTCGTCCTACGGCTCACATGTTTCCCTCGCAGAAATAGCCGAGGTCCGAAAGGAGAGTGGTATTCGGCCTAAATTGGTAAATCAATAGTATAGCATAAGCCGGTAACTAGTAAATTCTTCATCTTACCATTTGTTAGTCAATGATATGGTATTGCACTCACTGACGTAATTCTAATAACGGATATTTTTGTGTAGAGTATGAGACCACTTACTAACCAGCCCATGACCTTTTCGTCTAGTGGTATGTGCGTTTGTAAAGCTTCCCAACTTGTTTTCATGTAAAGAGATTGCCAGTGCATGCCACAGAAATTTCTTGAGCTTTCTATTGTTTTGAATCTGTAACGGATAGTTCTGACTTGTCAATCAAACTGGGCACATTGACCAATCATAAATAGGCATCAATTTCACTGCGTAATTACGCGTTGCTATCCACCACATTTGCTCAACAACACAAGACCAGGTTTGATTGCTTTTTTATTACATTGGATAGAAATTTAACAGATTACGCATAAAATCACTGAAAATTTATCAGTATAATAGTTCGTCGTGGTACTTAGGGCAAATGCAATGCAGATTGTCGTTATTATGAACGGATTCAGGACGGAATTTTACAAAAAAATGTCACCAACCAAACACCATCATGGAAAAATGTCTGCGTTGAAACTGATACATTGTTTATAATCATGTTTTATATATAAATACACAAAACTGTATTTAAATAATGATAGTATTTGTTCTTCTTTTAAAAATGTTGCATACGATTTTATGCTAATTGTATGCTTATGTTCGAACTGCATATATCATATCCGAGTCATTACATGCAAGTAAGAAAAAGTGAGTATACCGATTGTATATTCTTGCTTTGTATTTTTGTTGTTTTTTTAAAAAAAACAAAAAAAAACTTGGAATATCTGAATTCTGCATCATGCTTCATTAGTGCTGATTTTTTTTCTTCTAAATTTAACAAATTGCACATTTACTTGTAACTGTTGTCAAGCTAACAAAACACCACACCCTATACTTCAAATTCTGGATTGGCACTAATCGTATTCATATCGATATATTGGATGTTGACATCAAATATTTCATAATTTTAAATTTAAATATTTTGAATACAGTTTTTACTGTCGAAGGTTTTTATACAAAAAAAGCAATTAACTCTACGAAGAGATGAAACTTTAATAAAATATTTATATTGTCTTTATTAGGCTTGAGACTATAACTTACAGCAAGATATGTCTGCCATTTATTTAAAATTTGTCATAATGACTTAGAATAAAATTGATATCTTACAAATTACTGATTTTATAACGCCTGCACAATGTTATGACATTATTGTTATTATTATTATTATTATCATTATTATTATTATTATTATTATTAAAAGAAGAAGAAGAAAATGAAGAAAAGAAGAAGAAGAAAAAGAAAATGAAGCCGGATTTATAGTGGGTTATTCTACAGCATATATTGTGTTTATAATATGTACACTAATCTGTTAATATCTAAGAAAACATAGTGGTAGATTCTACTCTATTTATTGATGGACTATCAAAATATCTTTGATACGGAAGAGAGGAATTTATTGCACGAAAACCTAGTTACTGGAAATATTAGTAGAAAAAATGTTAAGAATTCTTAAGCCAATTTATATTGTTTTAAAAGTCCAACAATTTTATTACCAATATTTTTAATTGTCCTATGGGCATACTCCAGGGTTGTATTCTATTGCCTTTAATCTTTTCTTTATTTTTTAACGATCTGAAAAGTTTCTTAGCCAAAGGAAACAGAACAGTTTCTGTAGAAACCATATAACTATTTGTACTGTTGTATGCAGACGATTAAATTGTCTTTGTTGACTCTGCCCACCAGTTGCAAAATATTCTCAACAGATTGCATAATTATTGCATCAAGTTGAAATTAAAAGTCAGTATGGAAAACAGTCAAGAATGACTGTATTTTGCATTAGTGGCTATTTCATAAGCTATGAAAAGTGGAAGTATGGTCCTATATTGGTAAAGATTGAATCATATTTCAAGTATCGAGGATGTATATTTTCTGGAATGTGTGCCAGAAAACTCTTTCTATCTTTGCAAGCATCAAAGGCTATGTATATTCTGAAGCTAAATCTGTCAACATTTGGATTGCTTCATCTGTCTGGCTTGAATATAGCTTCCAATCCTAACCATGGGACTGAGGTTTGAAACATTTGGATTGCTTCATCTGTCTGGCTTGAATATAGCTTCCAATCCTAACCATGGGACTGAGGTCTGAAGGTTTTATGATGCCAGTGATGCTGAAGCTAAATCTGTCAAAATTTGGATTGCTTCATCTGTCTGGCTTGAATATAGCTTCCAATCCTAACCATGGGACTGAGGTCTGAAACTTTGAATCTGTCTGGCTTGAATATAGCTTCCAATCCTAACCATGGGACTGAGGTCTGAAGGTTTTATGATGCCAGTGATGCTGAAGCTAAATCTGTCAACATTTGGATTGCTTCATCTGTCTGGCTTGAATATAGCTTCCAATCCTAACCATGGGACTGAGGTCTGAAGGTTTTATGATGCCAGTGATGCTGAAGCTAAATCTGTCAACATTTGGATTGCTTCATCTGTCTGGCTTGAATATAGCTTCCAATCCTAACCATGGGACTGAGGTTTGAAGGTTTTATGATACCAGTGATGCTGAAAAGTGTTTGTATAATTGTGTAAATATTTGTTGGTTTTAATTAAGGCTACTCAGATGCATTCGTATATAATTAATTAGGAAGAGTTAGTATACAGAATATAAGGTATAAACGTATTTTGAAATGTTGGCTTCGAATTCTACAAATGCCAGAAATCAGATATTCTAAACACCGTTACCATCTACAACTACGATGGGGAGACAAGTGTGATTACTGAGCTAACAATGCTAAAAATATTTACATATGGATTTGGCAATGTATGCTGATGTCAGGGTGTGAATGATGAAATTACATTTATTAGAATGTCTAGATGTGATGATATTTTTTAGGAAAATAAATCAATGGAAATGCTGCGTTTCTATGTCACACTGAGTAAAGAATTCAGCTAACAAAGATATGTAAAATTATTCAGAGAGAGATATTTTGTTTCATAATAATTAAGCTTAGAGCGGATATGGATAAAAATGGCATATATAAAAGAATGCTAAAAACTCTGTTCCTGGTATGTATGTATATATATATATATATATATATATATATATATATATATATATATATATATATATATATATGATATATGTGTGTGTGTGGACGGGTCGATCTAGGTTGAAGTTGTTACTTTCTACATTTGAGTGGAGAGGTGTATCAAAAAAAGATAATAGTCAGATCCTTAACAATAGTCCTAATATTCAAAGGAAGTAAATCGCTATTTAATATTCGCGTCATGTTTAATCTCATTCTGATAACAACTTGTCGCTCGATCTCTGTGATTTAATCTCATTCTGATAACAACTTGTCGCTCGACCTGTGTGGTTTAATCTCATTCTTATAACAACTTGTCGCTCGACCTCTTTGGTTTAATATCATTCTTATAACAACTTGTCGGTCTAACTTTGTAGTGCAATCTCATTCTTATAATATGTTGTTGGTCGACGGCTATGGAAAATAGCAATGGAGATTTTACATTTCATAATAGAATTGCTCCCTATCAAAAGGCATACAAATTTGTCTTTTACAGAATATGTTCTTGCGATATCCTTGGCATATTAAATAATTAGGGAATAGTCTTAGTAAAGTCACAACAGTTGGAAATTGACACTGTGCTAAAAGAGTAAAGAAATGGATGTGAAAACGGAACTCAATAATATACAGTAGTTTATTTCCAAAAATATACGAGATTTGACTAATGGAACAATACAGTTCGTAACAATTAGAGTAGTTGTTTAGGATATTAGTGAAACGGCAACTATACCGAATACTATGCTTACCTACAAAGAACTGTAACGTGCACCAAATTAAATAAAATAAATACCATATAAGTACTTGCAAAGAAAGTCTATCTATCTATCTACCTATCTATCTATCTATCCGTTCATCCATCCATCCATCCATCTTTCAATCCATCCATCCATCCATCCAAGACTTTCATCTTTCGGTTGCTAGTTACTGTCAAATAACGCAAAAAAAAAAAAAAAAAAAAAAAAAAAAAAAAAAACAAAAAACGCGTTTCTATGTAAGTTTTATATGTGTTTAAAATCTTTAAATTTTTTAACGTTTATGTGAAGAAAAAAAGCTTTAAATGTTTCGTTAGAGTAACTAATAGGTTATACATGCTTTTGCGCGATTCATCGTGTATCAAAGTTCAGCCATCTACTCTAGACAAAGGTCGTCGGTCTACTTCCTCCACGTTGATGTGGAACGAAGTGGATCGTCGATCATTGGCTAACGAAGATGAGTGTGCTGTAGTCACAAACCCTGCGAAACAATTAATACATGCTTCGGTTGGTCGTGGTGCGAAGACCGAATGTTTAATTAGAATAGTCATACTCCAGAATGAGAGGTTATAGTAAAAGTACTAGAAGTACACTTAACAGGGAAAATTAAAATAATAATTGTATATATAATTGGGGCCAACGAGGGGTTAACGATAAGTATCCAAAAGTATCCAATCATTGGCCATATATATATATATATATATATATATATATATATATATATATATATATATATATATATAACACGATAAAAAGGGACGTACAGGCATCTTAGTTTGCTTATATGAACAGAACGACTGAACAGTAAAGCAGGTAAACATGGATATAAAAATGAATGAAAAACAACAATTATGAAATATCTGGATTGATTTAGGGTAGAAAACAACAAAATATCAGTTATTCGTAGCGTAGCGCAGCCAGACATCTGACAACTGTTAGGTCAAAATGAAAGAAGAATCACAAAGCCTATCTGAGCATGTTAAAGAGTATTCCAAATCTTCTTCTCTCTATTTACCTTCAACCCAAAAATGTTTGTTGCACAACTAGAACTCTTACAATTATCAACGCGTATATATAATGTCATCACGTACATAACAAAACTGTGACAATTTGCATGTAGAAACAGTTAAATAGGAGACTCCTTCAGAATGCAAAACAGCAACCCCCCACCCCCAAATTAAGAACGACATGCCATCGTCGTAGAGTTCTTACAATACATGGATCTTAACATCACTAAGCAGTTTATGGTCGACTGGAAATTAGCGACGTAATATGAGCCATAAAACCCAATGTTATAAATGTGAAATTACTCCAACAAAATGATTGTTATGGCAATTAAAAATGATTAATGATCATTGTGAAAATTCAAATGCTCATGTTCTGGGCCTATTACATCAGCTATCAAGATTAAAAATGATGTTTGATCCTTAACTATTGGCTGGATAATGCCTTACTATTGGCCTTTTAATACCTTACTATTGACCTGATAAAGCCTTTCTATTGACCTGATAATGCCAGAGAATATTGACCTGATAATGCTAAGGACTATTGACCTACTTCTGCCTTACTATTGGCCAGATAATGTCTTACTATAGACTTGATAATGCCTTACTATTGAATAGATAATGCCAAAGACTACTGGTCTACTAATGCCGTACTATTGGCCAGATAATGCCTTACTATTGACCTGATAATGGCAATGATTATGGGCCTGATATACCTAAGACTATTGGTTTGATAATGCCATGATTTTTGCCTAGCAATGCCGATGACTAATGGCCTCTTAATGCCAGATATTATTGGCCTGATAATGACTTTCTTTTAGACTGATACTGTCAAAGACAACCGAAAAAAAGTTTTGTGGGTTAGGGAAATTATCATAAGAAGCCTGATGGAAAAGAAAGAGTACCAACATTCAGTTCCGAGAAATTGCATTTCTCATTGTTCTTTTTAAGATATATTTCTCCTTTTCAGCAAAGATGCTTAACGAAATGTTTGTAATTTGCCACGCATTTATGAGCCTTTGATTCAGCTTGTACTATATAAGAACAGAAAAAGACTATATACGTAAAAACAAATTCATGCTTTCCTATAGTGATTTTAATGTCTAAAAAACAACATACGATGAAATATAAAATGTTACAACACTGGATACAAAACATTAGATCTAAGTCTCTCGACGACTGAACTACATAATGCAATATCTTCGTGAAAGTTTTAGACATTTCGTCTGCCGAATAATAGGAATTTTGTACAAGGTTCGACTTTATAAACGTACAAAGAGATGTTAGTAATAATTTAAACATATTTTATTACGAACAAATATGAATATATAAAGAAACAGGATTAAAAACAGGTTGTAGAATTACAAATTCATCTCCATTTTAAAATGACATATCCAATATGTAAGAAAGGTGTATATAAAGTCAAACTGAATTATTTTGTTAATTTATGAGAGAGAGAGAGAGAGAGAGAGAGAGAGAGAGAGAGAGAGAGAGAGAGAGATGAATAAAATGGTCAGGCTGTTGTTATCTATAGCATAATGTCATAAATATTGACATATCTTATTATGTTTTTAACCGTTTTAGAAATATTGTTCTGTTAGATTCGAGATACATTTTTGAAGGAGATGCACCGAGTAAGTAGGTTCAAAACTGCATAAGATATGGACAGGGATGATAAAAATTTGTTTAAATATTTGAAGTGTGTGTTCTATTTAACAGCCAAGAGGACATATTACATTTATCTAAGATTGTGGCATAGAGAGGGATTGCGTGAACAAATACAATAGTGTTTATGACAAGTCCATGTTTACGAGATCACACAGCACTATCTCCTTTTCGATATCCACAAATAAATAGGAACAGCTGATAATTGACCTGGTAATTCCACTCAGTGATAAAACGTGGAATTTGACCTACTAATCTCTTATCAACTACTTCTTCTGTCATCCCTATCGGATGATACTGTTCAACAAATAGAAGACAATCTCTATCGTATGTGTGTATGTATGTATGTATGTATGTATGTATGTATGTATGTATGCATGTATGTATAGAAAGTAAAACCACGATTGTAACCACCTCTAGTTTAGGACCACTACCCAATAGCTACCATCCTTTGGCAAGTCCCATTTACTATGCAAAATGTCAAATTGGCCCTCCGCAATTAGATCACCTCCCTGTTAAGACGACCTTCCAACTGATGGGCTTAGTCCTAATAGGAAAGTGTTATATGTATATATAT
>JAECUM010093849.1:0-30543 GCA_016617855.1 Megalonaias nervosa | reverse complement strand
CACTATACCAGAACTGATAAATAAGTGTGTGCTAATACAAACTACAACACGTTCCAAAGAGCTATGAGGTCAGAGCACACACAAACTAAGACTTCATAGGTGACAAAAAATGATATAATTATGGTAAAAAATAAAAAATAAGGTATACCTCCTGTAGAATAATCCTTATTATATCAAAAAATAACAAAATCCTTAATGGATGGATGAAATACAAATTTCCAATGGATTTTGGGAGGTGATATGAATGATGCTGTCAGTTTACAGTAAAAGTTTATCACCTGTCAGTGACAAGGGAGGTAATGGGTACGAGTTCTTGCCCTTTGTCTATACTATACAGACAGAAAAGAAATTTTCATCAATGGGAGGGCTAGATTCGGAATGTGTGTGTGTGTGTGTGTGTGTGTGTGTGAATCTGGGACCAAATTCCAATAAACAATGATGTAGGACATATTAGGAGTGATAGCATTAAACCCATGTGTGTGTATGTGCGTGCGTGCACGCGCCTGCCAACAAAGGGCCAAAACTCCAATTGACAATAATGCAGAGCACTGGCAATCACACAGTGAAAGCATGATGAATATCAAGCTGCACATCATATTTGGTTGGAAGGCAAAAATAATAAGGGGGGGGGGGATCACTGTACAGAAAGAAAAGGAGGTGGATCTGAAAATTGGAGATTTTATGATGATGTAGAATCAGCCAAGGCATTCTCACAGAATGGATATTTTGGGAAAGTTATTGTTTTGTAATTTAGAAAATACAAGTTACATTAGCAGATGTTTTTTTTCACACAACTTCTAAAGATAATGAATATTTTGAATAAGCTATGTGTGATTAATTTTACAGTTATAGATAAAACTTACAAAGGATTTATATATTTCATGTGTGTAAATATGTTCAAATAGCTCCCACACTATAAAAGCAATGTGGTGTTAGATGACATGGTGTCACATGATTGCAATATTAGCTAATAAGTCTGTGGGCCAGTGGTAACTGAAAGGGTCTGTACTAGGCAGAAAGCTGGATATATCTATTATAGACATAAGTAGTCAGGACATACAAATCATCTGATTATACCAAGCTAAAAATAATCATTGAGCTATTTGGACATTTTATAGTTAGCTGGTGCAGCTGTTGTTTGCTGTTGTTGTTGTTGTTGTAGGGTTTAATGCCATTTTTCAGCACAAGATAGGCTATACACTGCGGGGCCAGTATAAATGGTGGAGGAAGAACCCAGGAAAACCTGGGATAGAACCACCGACCCACAAGAAGCTACTGGCAAGCTTTCTTACGTACCCACACTGGCCGAGCCCAATATTTGAACCCACACAGACAGAGGTGAGATGGCAGTGATCCTTAACGGTGAGCACTTTAGATCACTCAGCCACTCGGGGCCCCTCTGATGCAATTGTATTAGAAAATAAAAAAACCACACACATTGTTCATTTTTGGGGTTGCATTTTTGGAACATTAAATATCTTTATTTTTTGGAAACTGGTGCCTATTTTGTGGGAACTGGTGTCTATTTTGCACAAGTTCCAAAAAGAATGTGTTTTGTCTTAAACAACTGAAGAGGCATGATTAAGATGAATGCATCTTCAAGTTTCAAAACTATTTATAAAATAACATAGATAAAATGGAACCAAATTCTGATCATTGATACTGATGTCTACAATTTCATGGCAAGTGATGACCATTCTTAAATGTCCCACTTTTGCTTCACAGGTCAGACAAAAGTAAAGTGTCAAAAAGAATAATTGTGGGAATACATACCTGAATTTCTCATAATGGTTACCAGACGGTGAAAAATGTCCATATATCTGCTGATACATGCTAGTTGCATGAACACTAAGATGAATATGGGTAGATGGATGAAAAACTGGTGGTTGTTCACAGAACAGGAATCCCTGATTGCCCTAAGTTTCTGAAGAATGAACTAAAGGACATAGTAGGAATTCTGGATTGGATGAAAATGTATCATATACAGTAACTTATATATTGGGTCTAACAACACTGAACTGAGACACTGATTTGCCACTGCATAATATGCCAGCATATCAGGGTCTTGTTTGTTCCAATGATTGTTCCTAACAAGCTTCACAGACCCAAATCTGCAGGGCCAGCATATTATGCAATGGCAGATCTGGATCTATGCAGTTTGCAGTTGGGCCCAATTTATAAGTAATCATACAGACTGCAATGTGCATCCAAGTACAAGATATATAATCCTATTATTAATGGTGTGCAAGAAACTGAGGCAATGGGCAGAGAGATGATGGTAATATTATCTATCCCCTCTGTCCATATTTTTCCAATGCATCAAAACTTATAATAACACTTTTATGCATGACTGGAGTGAGAACAAAGTGCATTCTTTTTCTATAGTTGTTTTTATAAGTTCTAAAATACATGTTCATCAATTTGCACAAAAGAACTCATGACTTCTTTGGGTTCAAAAGTAAAAATCTTAAATTTCACAGATAAAAGTAAGTTTTTCCTTTAAAGTTGTGCAGCTTTTACAACTGGCATCTGGCAAAAATCAGATATTACCCAGTCCGTACTTTCAGTCTTTGACTTGAACTCACGAGCAAATCTGAAAAATAAACAAAATATGATAGAAAACACTGCAGCTACATACAATGTTGAAATTCCTACTGCAGTTACATATAATATAGCAAATTCCCCTGTAGCTACATACAACATTTCATATTCTACTGCATTTATGTACAATATATCAAATCTAACAGTAGCTATATACAGCATATTCTACTGCATCTACATAGAGCAAATCCTACTAGTTTCAAACAATGTAGCAAATCCTACTTCACCCACATATAGCAAATCCTACTGCAGTTACACACAATGTAGCATATCATACTGCAAGTAACAATTGCTTTTCTCAATATCCTATATATCCACACATAATGGACATCCAAATGCAACCAGCTTAGCCCTAGATCTGCTATCTGACAACCTACATCATGGTGATCTGCTATCTGACAACCCACATCATGGTGATCTGCTATCTGACAACCTACATCATGGTGATCTGTTTACAATCTACATTATGGTGATCTGCTATGTACGTCATAATCTATACTATTAGTCTCATTCAACCCAACTCTTTTCACAAGATTTATGCCATATGAGGGTCTGTAAAAATGCTTCACTGATCACTGTTATGGACTGAAGACATTTTGGTTACATAAAACTGTTAGCAAAACTACTGAGACATTTCCTGCACGTGCAAAATTGTCCTGAGACACCTTCTGCAATCATTCAAGCCAAAATTATATTGTATTCTTAAAAGGATGTCATTAAACGTCACTTTGTAAACAGGTGCTAATGTAGGAGATGTGCCTCAATTAGCCACAGAAACTGCCCATATTTACCCAAAACATGTGATTTCATTGCCACAGAAAACAGATTATGGTACCTATCTCACCTGTCTATCAAAACATTTTTCCATATTTTAGGAAAGCTTCATTTTGGCCTTGCAAGTGAAAATCAGTTTCTTTTTCCAAACCTTATCTAGCAAAGATCTAATGAAGTCAAATAAACGTTTAGGTTGAAGTGACATCACAATGTCTGCTTAAAATCAATCCTATAAGTAAAAAGCACTGACCCGGATATGCTCATTTATAATGCAGCAGTGAATTATGGTTTACAATGTTGCAATTGGATATCTATTATCAGGAATGAAAATTTATTCTCATTCTGACTTCATAGTTCTAGAGATTCTGGTTCCATTGGTGGAAAGAATTAGTGAATTGGTGTTGTGTTATCTTAAGTTATTGGAGACAACACAGCAACTGCAAATGCCTGTTGCACAAGAAACAATGTAAATAACCTATTTTATGTTAAGAAATTAATCTGAACTGACAAGCCCATTTTTCCCTAAATTATCTTGCTCAGTGAGCTGGTAGAACAACATTGGAATTGTTGTCCTCTGGTGCTTTGAGAAGAGTTTGATGGACAGACAGACTAGTAGACATTTCAATAGCCAAGTGGTTACACAGTTGCTTTATAAGTTTATAGTTCCAGGTTTAAACTCTGGTTTAAGGATTTGCAAAGGACAGTGGAATACAATCCAAGGTCATTTAGGGGTTCAAGAATGGCTCTGTAAAAGTTATCTGAACTTGTGAACGCTGAACAAACTTGAAATGAGTTCCAGGAACACGGATACCTCTTTTTGTAAAGCCCTACTTTTGGTTGGATGGTTTTGTACCCAAAATGCATCCAAACAGGAAGTTAGGAAACTGACCTAAATGTAAAACTTCAGAGTCACCTGGGCATGCAATAAAGGTCAAAGTAGACTACTTTCTTTGATTAGTGTTACACTCACCAAGATGCATTTGACACAACGTTGCATGATTGCAGCAAACCATGAGAAAGAAACTGACCTATTCACAAAACTTAAGTGAAAGATACACAAAAGCAGCTGTAATGAGCTGTCCAGAGTGGGTATCAAACCTGTCATCCATGGATTATGAGTCAGAGGCTCTGAAAACTGTGCTACTGAAGGTCTTAGTTAATAAGTAAGCAAGTGGGTGGGTGAGAGAAAGTAAGAATGGAGGTAACAGGCAGGTTGTAGGTCTATGCTAAGCTGGGGGATGGTTAAAGGACTCACAATACTAATTTAATTCCCACAGTAGACCTTTGAAACACCATGATATTAAAAAACCCAATAACTTTAAATTTCTAAATGCTCAGGATGAAATCTTTATTTCTCAGTACAGAATCATCCCTGATGCAAGCTTCTCTGTTGAGACAACCATACAAGCCATATCATTTTTGTGACCTACTCATGCTTGAAACTTTAATGTGCTGTAATTCCACAGAAGAACTACCGTAAGGTTGTTGTTCTCCATAGGGGTCACAGTTCTCATTTTTCATGTAATTAGTACAGTGATCCTTAAAAAGGTATGAAATAAGATAAAGCTTCTGGTAATTTTGATGGTGGCATAATAGCAAGCAGATTTAGAGGGAAGTTTATATGGGCAAACAAACTCATATTACACAGACATGAAGGAAAACTGGTAAGATGGTAGATCAATAAAAGAAATATTATTTATCTGATCTCTGTACGTATGACAAAGTTTTTACCACATCCCTTATCAATATGCACTGGATGCTCGGTACACATTTCTAAGCAGACCAGCCTTGTGAAAAATCCGTATCTGAATCCATGTGATTATCATCATTTTACCTCACATGTTCTCATAATATCATTTTGACTGGTACATCACTACTATGACATCACTATTACAGAGATGTTGCCTGGATCTAATAGGAGATGTGCCCCCCCCCCCAATCATCAAAATAAGGAGGGCGAGAAGTAATAAGAAGGAAGGGGATGAAACAACCATAGTTCAGTATAACACTTAAATATCCATCTCTTTTTCTGTTAGGGCTCTGTTGAAATAGAAATCCTCAAAAGATGTACCCTGCAGGTGGATAAACATTAATTTGCTGCTTGTTTCTGAGCATAACAGGTTCCTTGTCTGTGTATAAATATTGTTCTGTTCTGTGAAACCCCCCTTCACAGTCTGCTGTCTAAATGGGGCATATGCACAGCTAGCTCACCCAATATCAACATGTTAGAAAACTGTTCTTTACAGTTGTTCTGTAGAATTTCCTAAAGTTCCCAGGTTATTTTCTAATGGATATCTCTGCTCCAAAATCCATGTGAAATGATGAACTTTATTCTTTAAAACAGACACCATAAAATTCAAACAGCAAATAACTGACATAAAAGGGTTATTTTTCCCCACAACTTTTGCAAATATTACTTGATATAACTACCATCTTGGTGTTGTGTTGTAACCATTTATACTGTAGCAGCCAAGATTTCTGAAACTTGGCCTCAAATTTTTGTTTCTTTTTTGGTGGTTCATCTAACTCAGCATCTGCAATTGTTTTACAATTGTTGTCCTCCATTTTGCAGGAAACTCCACTTCACTGTGGACTTTTTCATCTTCCATGCACTTTGCACATTTGTGCCACCACTGACTAAATGTTGAGAACAAGTCATGTTTGACTATAATCTCTCCTTCCAGAAATGGACAAAGTTTGGGCATGCATAAATGAGGAAAGGGCATCAACTGTGCAACCCCTCTATGACACATGATTTTGTTATAAATAATTACAGGGTTTTCTATGCATCCTTTTGTATTAAAATATTCAGACTTTGAAATGGACTGAGGTAATTTTGATCAAATAAATATCCTTACTTTTAAATTTAATTCAGAATCTAATTTATTCAATTTATCTTAACAGTTAAATAAAAACTGCACACTATGCACAGCACATTTTATGTATGACTTTAAAATAATTTGTAGGAGATCTTGTGCATCAATGTGTATGAATTTATACAAATTTGTATGATTTGCATCAATGTGTACGAATTTATAAAAATTTTATATGATTTGCATCAATGTGTACGAATTTATACAAATTTTGAATGATTTACATCCATGTGTACAAATTTATACAAATTCTGTATGATTTGCATCAATGTGTACGAATTTATACCAATTTTGTATTATTTGCATCAATGTGTACGAATTTATACAATTTTGTATGATTTGCATCAATGTGTACGAATTTATACAAATTTTGTATGATTCACATTAATGTGTACGAATTTATACAAATTTTGTGTGATCTGCTACTATGATTTGCATCAATGTGTACAAATTTATACAAATTTTGTATGATTTGCTACTATGATTTGCATCAACGTGTACGAATTTATACAAATTTTGTATGATTTGCTACTATGATTTGCTTGACTGGTGCATCACTACCATGCTTTGCTTTATTACATCCTCACATACATGATGCAACTTTGTTAAGTATTTTTCTATCAGTTTATATTTGGAATGTAAATTATGTGTTTAACTCATTAACCCCTGGCGCCACGTTTACGCAGCAGGAGGTCGGAGCCTACTTCTGAGCTCTGTAGCATCAAGGTCATGTATGACACACTAAAGTGGGTGGTATTATAGAAAGGTAGACAGATGTAGCTTTACGATGATACCAAATAATATGGATGTTCTAGTTGCACTACAAAATACAGAGGGAAAAACATAATTTTTTGGATCCGAGTTTTTTCCACCTGAAATTCGCCCGAGGTCAGAATCCGATTTTGTGTTCGGATTTTAGACTTTTTGGCTTCAGATCTAAGACAGACCGGTCTGAACTGCACACAGACAGGCGAACCTTTGCAAAAAGTAGGATATGATGGGCATTTGGAATAAAGAGTGGTCTCGACACGAAAATGATGGGTCCGCTAAGCAAAAAAAAGAACTCCAACTTTTACCCTTCTGCTCATGTGCAGGCGAAAAAGAAAATGAAAAACGATGTTTCTAACACAACCAGGCATTAGGTTAACCTAAAATCTCTTGGAGGTCGATGTATTAGGATGTATTCAGAAATAGCCCCCAAAATGTGTTTCCTACTCGCATTTCAGGCGAAAACGACAAAAACCTCCAGGGGTTAATGTGCTAATAAACCACATTCCATAATTTTCATAGAATCTATTTGTATAAACCAAATATTTACAAGCCCTTTCTAAAGATCACAAAAATCTTAAGGAATACTTTGCCCATTTAATGTTTAACTATGCTCAAGGGACTCCATTTTGCTTAAAACCAATGACTTTTTTACCTGGAGATGTTAGAGAAACCCTGATCTGCTGGTGAATAATACAAGGACAGATATGGGTCTGTGCTGTTCACAGCAGGGTATTATTATATTGGGTAAATAATACAAGGACAGAAATGGGTCTATGCTGTTCACAGCAGGGTATTATTATATTGGGTAAATAATACAAGGACAGATATGGGTCTATGCTGTTCACAGCAGGTATTATTATATTGGGTAAATAATACAAGGACAGATACGGGTCTATGCTGTTCACAGCAGGTATTATTATATTGGGTAAATAATACAAGGACAGATACGGGTCTATGCTGTTCACAGCAGGTATTATTATATTGGGTAAATAATACAAGGACAGATACGGGTCTATGCTGTTCACAGCAGGTATTATTATATTGGGTAAATAATACAAGGACAGATACGGGTCTATGCTGTTCACAGCAGGTATTATTATATTGGGTAAATAATACAAGGACAGATATGGGTCTATGCTGTTCACAGCAGGTATTATTATACTGGGTAAATAATACAAAGACAGATATGGGTCTATGCTGTTCACAGTAGGTATTGTTCACAGTAGGGTATTATTATAGTGGGTAAATAATACAAGGACAGATATGGGTCTATGCTGTTCACAGCAGGTATTATTATATTGGGTAAATAATACAAGGACAGATATGGGTCTGTGCTGTTCACAGCAGGGTATTATTATCTTGGGTAAATAATACAAGGACAGAAATGGTTCTGTGCTGTTCACAGCAGGGTATTATTATATTGCGTAAATAATACAAGGACAGATATGGGTCTGTGCTGTTCACAGCAGGGTATTATTATAGTGGGTAAATAATACAAGGACAGATATGGGTCTATGCTGTTCACAGTAGGTATTGTTCACAGCAGGGTATTATTATACTGGGTAAATAATACAAGGATAGATATGGGTCTATGCTGTTCACAGCAGGTATTATTATACTGGGTAAATAATACCAGGACAGATATGGGTCTGTGCTGTTCACAGCAGGTATTATTATACTGGGTAAATAATACAAGGACAGATATGGGTCTGTGCTGTTCACAGCAGGGTATTATTATATTGCGTAAATAATACAAGGACAGATATGGTTCTGTGCTGTTCACAGCAGGGTATTATTATATTGTGTAAATAATACAAGGACAGATATGGGTCTATGCTGTTCACAGCAGGGTATTATTATATTGAGTAAATAATACAAGGACAGATATGGTTCTATGCTGTTCACAGCAGGGTATTACTATAGTGGGTAAATAATACAAGGACAGATATGGGTCTGTGCTGTTCACAGCAGGGTATTATTATAGTGGGTAAATAATACAAGGACAGATATGGGTCTATGCTGTTCACAGCAGGTATTATTATATTGGGTAAATAATACAAGGACAGATATGGTTCTATGCTGTTCACAGCATGATATTATTATAGTGGGTAAATAATACAAGGACAGATATGGGTCTATGCTATTCACAGCAGGGTATTATTATATTGGGTAAATAAGACAAGGACAGATATGGGTCTCTGCTGTTCACAGCAGGGTATTATTATATTGGGTAAATAATACAAGAACAGATATGGGTCTGTGCTGTTCACAGCAGGGTATTATTATAGTGGGTAAATAATACAAGGACAGATATGGGTCTATGCTGTTCACAGCAGGTATTATTATAGTGGGTAAATAATACAAGGACAGATATGGGTCTATGCTGTTCACAGCAGGTATTATTATATTGGGTAAATATGTAACAGCCTTGGCTGGCCCAAACTGTATCTGCAGAATTTGCAGAACTCAATGGCAAATATATTTTAAAAAATCCTCCCCCCCTCCCCCCCGTTGTTTGTTTAGATCTAGCAGATACATTTTGATCCGATCCCTTGTGGATTGTTTAGATCCAGTGAATACATTTTGATCCCATCCCTTGTGGATTGTTTAGATCTAGTGGCAACATTTTGATACCATCCCTTGTAGATTGTTAGATCCAGTGGATACATTTTGATCCCATCCCTTGTGGATTGTTTAGATCCAGTGGATACTTTTTAATCCCATCCCTTGTGGATTGTTTAGATCCAGTGAATACATTTTGATCCCATCCCTTGTGGATTGTTTAGATCCATTAGATACATTTTGATCCCATCGCTTGTGGATTGTTTAGATCTAATGGTAACATTTTGATACCATCCCTTGTAGATTGTTAGATCCAGTGGATACATTTTGATCCCATCCCTTGTGGATTGATCCCATCCCTCGATATCACTGAGATTGTGATGTCATAATGTGCAAGACATACCACTAAACTGATCTTACAACATTATTTCCAACTGATATAAATCTTAGCTTTCTTGAACTACGAAGGTCTTAACAGGCTTGTTTTATTCTTACTGTTAAATTTTTTTTGTGCCTAAGTCAATGATCACCAAAGCCTCATTCTGGTAAAATAAGGAAACCACAGTTCTTTCATCAGACTCATCTTTGTCAAAGATCTCACAGAACCATGTAAGGTTCGGTTGACTAAGACTACTATGGTATATTTGAAACATCAACACATTGGAGATTGTTAACTTGGTACATTTAAAACATCACCACATTGGAGATCTCTTAACTCAGTACATTTGAACATCACCACATTGGAGATTTATTAACTTGGTACATTTAAAACATCACAATATTGGAGATCTATTAACCTGATACATTTAAAACAGAACTAAACAGGAGGTCTGGTAACATGGTACATATAGTGAATAATATGGGAGGTCTGGTAACATGGTACATTTAAAACAGAACCACACAAGGAGTCTAATAAAATGGTATATTTAAAAGAGAACCAAAAGAGGTCTAATAACATGATAAATTTAAAACAGAACCATGTGAAATGTCTGGTAACATGGTACATTTAAGAAAACCACATGAGAGGACTGGTAATATGGTCCATTTAAAAGTGAGTAACATGAGAGGCTTAGTAACACTGTACATTTAAGGAGAACCACATTCAGAGGTCTAAAACATCGTACATTTAAAAGAACCATATGAGAGGTCTGGTAATGTAGCACATTTAATAGAGAACCACATGAGGTCTGGTAAGATGATGCATTTAAAAAGGAAACCAGATGAGAGGACTGGTAATAAGGTAAATTTAAAAGAAAACCACATGACAGGCCTGGTAACAAGGTAAGAGATCCACAAGAAAGGTCTGGTAACATGGTACATTTAAAACATGGTATATTTAATAGAAAACATTTGGTAATATGGTACAATGAAAACAATTCATGATATTACTCCTCAAAAGATGATATCCTAAATACCAAGAACTGCATCACATAAATGACTCTTTCATTAGCTTTGGTTAGAAATCAGCAGCCAGCAATATGAAGGGAACACTATTCATTTTGATAGTCAGTAGTGACTATGGTGTCAGCTAGAATTCAGGCCTGCATTTGGTAGGAAAAGTCATTTTTATTTCCTATGGAAGTGACATTTATATAAATAGTTTTAGTTTCAAATTATGCTTAGAGATGTTTTTAGAGTATCTGTCATACACGTCTGTTGGCTGAGTACACTTGCATTCCGACTTCTCTGTTCAAGATAAAAGACCATGTAGAAAGATGATGCTAACATGAAACTGAAATTCATATTTTTCAGGAAAGCATTTTACACATATAATTCTCTCTAGCCAATCACTTTTTGATGCTACAAAGTGCATCTAAAACTGTGCAAGGGCAACTATTAAATAACCAAGTTACTTGTAATCTCATAAATGTATTAGATACAAAATTATTTGCAGGGAAAATATAAACATTTATGATGATACCCACATATATTAACCTCCCAACAGTTTCAATTTCATGGAACCACTAGAAAAGTGGCAAGTATAAGTCCTGTCAAGCAGCACAATGTTGACATGTTACAGCATAGGTAAAGACTTGGAGTTCACCCAGGTATTGCCCAAGAGATGTAATTCACTCAAGTATTACCCAAGGGATTTAATTCACAGAGAGATTTCCCAAGGGATGTAATTCACTCAAGTGTTGCCTAAGGGATGTATATCACAGAGGGATTTCCAAGGGATGTAATTCACTGAGGTATTACCCAAAGGATGTAATTCAATTTTTTAAATTTATTAGATGATATTAAAGTACAATTACTTACCTATAGTTACATACATAGGTGTTGTCTTTGACATACTCTATAAACTGGTCTCCTTCTAACTTTTGTAATTCTTGAGAATTACGACCACGAAGATACTGCATACAGAACATTATTTCCAGCCTTGTCCCTATTAGAGGGTAAAAAAAAATGAAAATTCTCGTATTAAAATGTTGTTTTGCATTTAACACCATTTTTCAGAACACAATAGGCTATACATAGCAGCCAGTATAATAGCTGGAGGAAGAGCCTGGGAAAACCCCAGTATGAACCACTGACCCATGGGAAGCCACTGGCAAGTTTTTTCACATATCCACATTGGCCAAACTATAAGACCCTAACCTATGAAGAAAGGTGAGATGGCAATGATTGGTAAAGGCGAGTGATTTAGACCACTTGGTCACCTGGGGCCCCTATATTAAAATAATTTACGATTTACTGATTATGGGATTTGTGAAAGTATTTTGAATTTATTTCTTCTATGAAAAATTGAATACAAAGACATCAAGTAAAGACGTTATATAATAATTAGGTTTGCTTTTGTCTGTGGCCTTTTCATATGGAAATGTGAGATAAGTGCCTTTTCTAAGGACAAATCATGGTAGATGACCTGGGCCTAGAATGGGTAGATATCAAACCCATGACATTGGATTATGAGTCTGACCTGGGCCTAGAATGAGTAGATATCAAACCCATGACATTGGATTATGAGTCTGACCTGGGCCTAGAATGCGTAGATATCAAACCCATAACACTGGATTATTGAGTCTGACCTGGGCCTAGAATGGCTAGATATCAAACCCATAACACTGGATTATTGAGTCTGACCTGGGCCTAGAATGGCTAGATATCAAACCCATGACATTGGATAATGAGTCTGACCTGGGCCTAGAATGGCTAGATATCAAACCCATGACATTGGATAATGAGTCTGACCTTGGCCTAGAATGGCTAGATATCAAACCCTTGACCTTGGATAATGAGTCTGAACTGGGCCTAGAATGGCTAGATATCAAAACCATGACATTGGATTATGAGTCTGACCTGGGCCTAGAATGGTCAGATATCAAACCCATGACCTTGGATAATGAGTCTGACCTTGGCATAGAATGGCTAGATATCAAACCCTTGACCTTGGATAATGAGTCTGACCTGGGCCTAGAATGGCTAGATATCAAAACCATGACATTGGATTATGAGTCTGACCTGGGTCTAGAATGCGTAGATATCAAACCCATAACACTGGATTATTGAGTCTGACCTGGGCCTAGAATGGCTAGATATCAAACCCATGACATTGGATAATGAGTCTGACCTGGGCCTAGAATGAGTAGATATCAAACCCATGACCTTGGTCAATGAGTCTGACCTGGGCCTAGAATGGCTAGATATCAAACCCATGACATTAGATAATGAGTCTGACCTGGGCCTAGAATGGCTAGATATCAAACCCATGACATTGGATTATGAGTCTGACCTGGGCCTAGAATTGCTAGATATCAAACCCATGACCTTGGATAATGAGTCTGACCTTGGCATAGAATGGCTAGATATCAAACCCTTGACCTTGGATAATGAGTCTGACCTGGGCCTAGAATGGCTAGATATCAAAACCATGACAATGGATTATGAGTCTGACCTGGGCCTAGAATGGTCAGATATCAAACCCATCACCTTGGACTATGAGTCTGACCTGGGCCTAGAAAGGCTAGATATCAAACCCATGACCTTGGATTATGAGTCTGACCTGGGCCTAGACTTGATAGATATCAAACCCATGATCCCTGGATTATGAATCAAGACCTGGGACTGGACTGGGTAGGTATCAAACCCATGACCATTGGATTATGAGTCTGACACTCTGTTGAGCTACCACAGCTCCCCACAGGCACATGAAGTACACAGGTCATATAATTTATTAGGACACACACTGGTACTGTTCCCTCATTATAAAGTGTTTTATGGCAGCTATAAAAGTGCAGTGTATTAAAGGAAAGAGTACATTATACTGAGGCATGCAATATTATTAGTAATATTAAAAATATTGATGATTATTCATAATATTCTTTTTTCATCAATGACAGTAGCACAGTACATGCATAGCATTTTACTGAAACTCGTTCCCACAGTGGACCATATTCCTTTTCATGCTTTTTCAGTCACAGACAGGACATAGTGGTCATCATGGATTGTCTACGTGGGGGCTTGAAGTGAATGGATCAAGTTTTATTGCTCCAGTTAGAAGTCACAGTAATATAATTATATAATAGTGGATTTCCACTACATAGCATGGAACTTACCTGTCAGCTCCGCTGCAGTACACAGTGCAAAATGATCTTTTTAAGTAGTACACAAAGCCATTTAATATTCAAGGACTCATATTCTAAAACACAATCACATATATGTATTGTGAAGGAAGAAAGGTTTCCAAGCAAAGAATGTCCAGAGTATTTAGGTGTTTCACAATATATACAAAGTTTAATTACAGTAATTTTAATATTAGCGAGCTTCTGCTTTTAAACAAACAAAACGAAAATGAAATTATTTAACGCATTAGTGGGTTTCTTTCTGCCAGTCACTTTTAAACTGTCTGCTTAACATCTTCCCACACAATGCAATATACACAACGCTATCCAATATCCAACTTCTACCAGTCAAATATACACATATGACCCAAATATACATGTCTGTACAACACATTTTCTCAGGAACTAAACATGTTTACTTTTACGACTGACCTGCAGTTTTTGAGCAGGTTCTGTGAAATAGGTGATGCTGCATTCTATAACCAACAACTATACTTACGATTGCTGGTTTGGTAATCTGATGAGTTTACATGTAATGTTACAAGATGGATAGGTGAAAGTGATGAAAACGTGTAATTAAATATTTTCAGTGATGAACTTGTACTGTTTCAGTTAATGCAGGTGCAATTTATTTGGTACAGTACATTCTTTTGAGCCCTTGCATTACAGGAAATTATCCCCGCTTAAGTGGCTTCATTAATCAGAAAACCCTGATGTTTTCATAACAATTCCAATGACATGTCTGAATTCTGATTTAAAAGATCTGACTTCTACTCTATGCATTATTATCTGAATCAGAACCATTATATCTTATTACACTGAAATGCATGGTCCCAAATCAGGAAAATTTTTACGCATGCTCTATGAACCAGGTAATGCCACATTCTATAACCAACAGCTTATTAAAAATATTTATGAATGCTGGTCTGGCCATTGGATGAGTTTACATATGATATTACAAAAGGGATGGATGGAAGTGACAAAAAATTGGAAACACTTAAATACTTTTGGTAGATGAAGTCGAATGTATTATTTTTCAGTTAATGCAAATGCAATTTATTTGTTACAGTATATTCTTTCAATCCACATGACAAATACAACGAACTGTACCCAAATATCATGCAAATATTGTTTATCAGTTTAGTTACTAATCTGATAAATTTTGACCCAATTATCCTTTTTATGAAGTGATGTGAATACAAATCAAACATTTTATTGCCAAGGAACATGGATCCAAGTGAATATTTATACATGATTTAGCATTTAGATAAACAATGTGAAATTATTGAAATTATGTAAAAATTGCCAAATGGCACCAAATATTTCTGAGCCAAAATTAAGTTTCAAGTCTCAGGGACAAATATGGGACTAGTACAATTGTAAGCAATAATAAATGAAATCATCTTTTCCCCCATGTTGCAGTTAATTTCTCTAGTACATCCATTATATCTTCTTGTGCAATTCAGCTGAAATGCAAACCATTATGCCAATTTAGTTGTGAAATGGGTATCTGCAGTAGTTATGATTGTATTTGATGTGGAATAAAAGAGCTTTTGTATGTTGATTTGGTTTGAGCTTTATCTATGTGGAATTTCTTCTTGTTCATGCCTCTCCCCACCCCCACCCCATTGTTTAACTTGTATGTTTTAGGGATAAGCTGAATACATTATATCCATCAATAATGCTTTATAGATTGCCCAAAATGGCTAAGCCATGTATTTGCCATGGTTATAAAATCTATATCTCATTTCTATTAATATGTGGCTTATTGCTATTAATATGTGTTTCATTGCTATTAATATGTGGCTTATCGCTATTAATATGTGGCTTATTGCTATTAATATGTGGCTTCTTATTTTTCATTATAAACTTTAAAACAGGTATCCTTGGTAGAACTTCGTTAACTGCTCCAATCTTCTGAAGGACGAGGTTTGGCTTCAGAGATTACAAATCCCAATATTACCTGTTTATTTTGAACTGTTCATATTAATTCTAAGGTTGTCGCAAATATTGTGACTATGTTCACTTTGATTACTGCAGTAATGCTCACTCATCTATCAATCTATTGAATTCATGAAGCTTTTTGACCAGATTCAACAAAAGAAAATAAGAAAATACAAAAAGCACTAATATGCAGAAATATCACAAAATATCACAACTTAATGATTATGTGTTTCGCAGTCCAAGTTGCAAGCTCAAAATTTTTTTTCTTCCCACAAACAACAAAAAGAAATTGCATTTAGAAGTTGATGTTTCTTTTGAAACATCAGTGCTAAAACATAACATCAAAGCTCAACACTTTCCGGATTGGCCATTGTTAACAAGTGTAGTGGTTGACTTCAAAGTAATAATTTCAATCTTTGGCTGGTGCTTGAAGATAACATTCACAAAAAAGGTCACAAAGAAAGTAGCTGTTTTCATAAAAACAAAAAACCCTACTTCAATTATGGCATGAACAGACATGGATAAAGAGCAGCCTTCAATACCATGCAGAGTAATTCTACACATTACAAATTATCACAAACTAATATCTTCTTAGTTTCAAAGCATTTGATTTTGGGACAACAAGAATCATTTTCATTCATCAGTGTTTATTTTGAAACATCAAAGCGTGACACTGACTAATAGCTGCCAGGAACTGCTGTAAGTCAGTTAAGACTTCGTTTATTATGCTATGAAGTGGGGGGGGGAGGGAGTGGCATTGAAGGCTGGGAGAGAAAGAGACTGTGGGGATGGGATATGGCTTCAAACAAACACACTTTTTAGAAATAAAGTACTCAATTAAGATGTGCATCAAGGCTATTAAATTTTTTTTCCAAATTTAAGTTAAATGGTAGGCCTCTCATTTAGAAAATAAAAAAGTTTTTCATATAACACTACAGACCAGTTTTACATGACAGTATAAAAACTTAATATCAAATGTGTTTCTCAGTCCATATTTATTTCACACAAACATCATTTTAGTTTTGAGGTGTGTGGTTTTGTGATATTTTCATTCAACATAATATTATGTACATTCTGAAACACGAAGTGTGACATTAAAGTCTTATTTTTTTCTATGTTATGCATGTTTGTCTGTATGTATCCACAATATATGTTACCATTGTAGACATTGTACAGGTATGCAACTGACATCCTCCATAGCTGGGTTTACAGTGTCAGGGCTTATCCCATCTGTTTGTTTAGTGTGTCAACTTGCGTAGAGAATAAGACAGAATCTGCGAGCGGTATCACAAAATCCATTACGGCTGCAATAAAATCTGTGACGGACTTCTGCTAGATTAGATGGATTGCCACCAGACTGAGTAGACTTCCACTACTCATAGTGGATACTTAATCCACAGCCCCTCTGTCCATGTCCACTGGATTGAGTGGGCTATCCAAAAAATGCAATGCATATACTGTAACAGCTTATCAGTGATTCCACAGCATACATGTGATTTTTAAATGACAGTTGCAATAGCTTGCACACATCAATTCCACAACATACATGTGATTTTTAAATGACAGTTGCAACAGCTTGCATACATTAATTCCACAACATACATGTGATTTTTAAGTGACAGTTGCAACAGCTTGCACACATTAATTCCACAACATACATGTGATTTTTAAAATGACATTAGTAACAGTTTGTATCACACTGACTCCCCAAGATTCATCTGATTTTTAAATTAAAATATTCAAATATTTCATAATTAGTTGTGACCCTCTTACTTCAAAAGTAATTACTACTCGCATACATGACCCACCTCTATAAAGGACACCCCTCTTACAAGGCCACTTTCCTGCTGCAGAATGGTTGACTTTATAAGAGAGAGACCACTGTACTGGATTCATGTTTTTGGCCCAGTACTCAAACTTTGTCTTTTATAGCCTTGAGAAGTGGTCAACCAAAGCAGTTGATGTAGAATGCTGATGACTTCCTAAGTCTTTAACATCAGAGCTTAACATTTTTTTACAACAATGCGGCCATCACAATCCTTGCTGGAAAAGAAATACTCCATAATATGCCTTGTCATTTACTGGCAAGAGAATAAAGTTAAAACTTCAACTAACCCTTGGACCTGTCCTCTGAATCAAACAACACACCGATGTGATGAATGAATTTGAACAAGACATCTTCCTCCTTGACTTCAAGTTTCTGTTGATCTGATTTGTTCATGTCAGGTATCAAAAACCGCAGCTTCTGTAGCACCTGAAATCAAATCAAAGGAATATACTATAGAACTTGTAAAAATTCAACCATTTAAAAATAATTATTTTTTTTACCATGTTTTATAAATCCCTTTCTAAATGTTTTACGTTTTAATTATTTAGCCAATAAGTACACATTTTAAAATTTTTTAAAAATTTCTCTTAGAATACTTTCCCCAATCACATTAAAATTAGGGAAAAAACTCATTTACAGTACAGCTTATGTGATTGTTAGGAACCCCACACATCACAGTGGGGGTGGAGAGAGTGGAGATGATTATGAAAAGACACCATCAATCTGTTCATCCAGATGGAACTGCTGTGGTGACTCATGAATCAATGCTCTGCACACCTTGTTTTCTCACAGTCATCTTGGATGACCACCATGGAGTGGACATGGTCTATATCAGATGGGTGTGGCTGGCTGTGCAGAGATTCATGGAGAGAGATAGAGAGAGAGAGAGAAAGAGGTGTCAATTTATTTACATTGTTATCAGATGAGTATACACATTTCCTAGCTCTAATGAAGAAAATGAAATCAATATAATGCCAAATCAAATTTTAGATAATATTAACATAGTTTAACGAGTTTATGCTTTTACTTTATTCAAAGAAACCTAAATGGACTAATACACACTGATTTAAGCATATAGCCCCTCTAGAAACCGAAATGGTCTCACCTTAATAAAGATTTGGCTTCAGCTCATGTTCTGCAGAAATAAAGGTAGTGACCATTGAAAAACAGTTATAAAAATGTTAGCATGAAAAAACGATGTCAATTTTCAGCTTGGGAAAGGTATGTTTATAACATGCAACCCTCTGACTCGGTGCATTGTACTAACAGATCAATTTATGGTCCTGTCATGAACAATGGAAGTTTATTAACTGTTCCTAATTAATCTGACCAAAACATATTGTTGAAATGAATAATAATATGGAAAATTGTCAGATCTGGAATATTTAGAGATTTTAATTTCCAACAAATGTATGGCATTCAGTGTAGGTCTCCTCATGTATCATACATTATGTTAATGAGAATTCATGCATGCAGTAATTAACAGAAGTTTGGTAATTGTTCCTAATTAATCTAACCCCAAGATATTGCTGAAATGAATAACAACATGGTAAATTGTCTAATCTAAGTTGTTCAACAAACTTAAGGCATTTCGAGTGAATGATTCCATTTGTCTCCTATTATTTGTTTGTTCTTGTAAGGAAAATATAAAATTTTATCATCACAGAAAAAACTAATTATATGGAAATGACGTTTTAATAACCTAATCATCATACAAATCGAAGACTGAATTATTTCAGTGCGATTTCCTGTTTATGACTACTGGAGTGTTTGGCTATTGAGACAAAAAATAAACCATGCAAACTTATTTCTTTCAATAGTGTTTGGCAGATTTCTGTACGTGGTGTACTTCTTTGCTGCTAAAATGGATTATGTGAAGACATGGGATTGATTTCTCATCTCATTTCATCTCATCCTCTCTCTCTCTCTCTCTTTCCATACCAAAGACATAAAAATCATACTAGTGTTAGAACTGGTTGGCCTGGTGTCAGGATATTGTGGCTGGGTGGGACATAACACATAAAGCTACATGTCTGTGATGTGATGCCCCAGTGCCAGACATCACTATAAACTGCCACATTGCAGACATCATTGTGATATGACTGACAAATTGTTAAAGCTACATTAAAAATCCAAATCACACACATACACACACACACACACACACACACACAGACACACATACTTGCTCTGATTTGTATCACAAAAAGGACATCATGCAAATTTCTTTTCTTACTTGAAATTTATCTTGTGATGAATGAAGCATCAAACAATATCCCAGTCAGAAAGAACAATCTAGACCCATAAATTATATGATTGGCCAGTCCCTTACAGTACATGTGTAGTCAGAACTGAACAAGTTCAAAGTACATGATTGTATATACAGCCACATGACTGGGTCACTATATGGTTCATATCTAAGTGTAAATTCTTAATTTGCTGCTGTTGTTTTTTCGGTCAGCTGGAGTTTAATTATCCATATGTTAGAGGATTACTTTTCATGTTTAAACAGAAAAATAAATGTACACATTTCAAGAGAAGATCAATATGGTGTGCCTCTTGTCAAGTCAATGTGCAAGTTTGTTCAAATTTCTTTCAATAAGGTAAAGGCGTAAAAATAATACAAAAAAGTCAAGCAACCTTCTTTAAATGTACATAATATGCAAGATTTTTTGATTGATTTCTTATTGTCAAATTATATTTGATAGAAATTACGATTGCGATTCTTGAAATAGTATCTGATTGGTTGTCTTTCCGTGGATGATCATCATTCATTGACTAATCAGATGTCAGTCAGTAAAGTCAACCAGCCCCTCCATGGATGGTGGAGATGGCATCAGCATGCAAGCTGAGGCATAGTGGTAATTTGTGGAGTGGAAGTGGAGGGTATTAAGTCACCCACTGTTACATATGGGGTTCCTAAAAATCGTTCGAGCTGTACTGTACCTCTTAAATCCAGTCCTCCATGAAACATGAAAACTTTAGTCTTTCCTGTTTCTATAAAGTACAAAGGGAACTAAATCTTCCAAATTACCACATGCCACCCTTTCCACTACTAGGTGGCTACCCACAACCCTGTTGTTTTCCAGTTTACCATATTTTCACATATATACCCTGCCAACGTGTATAACAAGCCCATCATAAACCCAGCAGAAATACACTAACTGTGTAAAAAATATTTACTCTCTCCACTCTTTCAAACCCTAACATAATCTCACATGAACCGACCACATGCACTAAGAGCCACATAACAATACACAAAGGTGTACAAAATGGGTTGTAACTACTTGGAGTAAAATTTCACCAGCAACCATTCAAGGTTAGAATGCTTCAGCAAAATAGGCAACTTAAGCAGCAGCAGTCCAGTGATGATAGTGACAATGATGCAGGAAACACAGAGACTACTGATGCACATCTTGTAACACTAATAGATATTTACAACAACAGTGAGTCAGATGAGAGCTTCAATGGATTTGACAGCAATTCCAGCAGTAAGAATAAGCTTTCTGAATAAACATTAGGTTTCTTTAACTATTTTTGTTTCAAGACATTAGTATAACATTGGTGAAGAATATTAGGTATGCATATTACTGATAATAAAATTCTGTCACTAGAATTAACTTTCTGGCATCCATTTTTTCATGTCTTCCATTGATATTCTGTTTAACATAAACAAACTTTTTAAAAAAAACCATTATCACACAATTATCAAAAATTATATCTTTATAAATTTAAAAATAAACTGATGACTACCAGCTGTGTGAAAAAGAAATGACATAACCCAACCACCAAGATATCCTCAGTGTGTGTGTGTGTGTGTGTGTGTGTGTGTGTGTGTGTGTGTGCAAGTGAAATCCTGTATTATGTGCAGGATATATACATGAAAATATGGTAATCTTTAGTGAAACATTAACAAGGATGCTCACACTACAGAGAGGTACTGAAGTGTTTAACTATACAGCAATCAGGTAATTATTCCCAGAGAAATATAATTTACAAAAAATATTTTTGTTCCATTTAATAAATTCCCCAATCACACTGACTTTAGCATAATAAGTACTAGGACAGGAAAATGCCTGAGGATTCAACCTCTAGCACTTTCAAGAAGGATAAACTGGCACAACTCAGTCTCTCGAGATATGAAAGACAGTGTAAAGTCTCTGGTTCCACCTCATTAGAAATAGAGTTATCATGTGTGCCCCCAAGGTGCACTAATCTGATGAGGAGGTAGGTCACCACCCACAAATCTGATGAGGTAGGTTATCACCACAAATCTGATGAGGAGGTAGGTCACCACCACAAATCTGATAAGGTAGGTTATCACCACAAATCTGATGAGGTAGGTCACCACCACAAATCTGATGAGGTAGGTTATCACCACAAATCTGATGAGGAGGTAGGTCACCACAAATCTGGTGAGGTAGGTTATCACCACAAATCTGATGAGGTAGGTCACCACCACAAATCTGATGAGGAGGTAGGTCACCACCCACAAATCTGATGAGGTAGGTTACTACCACAAATCTGATGAGGAGGTAGGTCACCACCACAAATATGATGAGGTAGGTTACCACCACAAATCTGATAAAGTAGGTTAACCACTAAAAATCTGATGAGGTTGGTCACCACCACAAAATAGTTAAGACATTATAAAGACTACATTTTTAAATTTGATCCAACCAGACATTAAAGCATTCACTATAGCCTTAATTTCTCAAAGTCAATCCAACCAGACATCAAAGCATTCATTATGATCTTCATTTGTAAATGGTTAATATGAAATGTATTCACTTCTTGACTCAAACTACTGCTGACTAGTGAAGCAGTTGAGCCTTCCCATAAACCATATGATCTGGCATCTGTACAAAACATAACCTTCAGATGGGGCTTCAAAAAAATTCATGTTGTGTCATTGATGCATGAACTGTTTTATCTCAGCTGTAACGTGGTATATAGACAACTGGAAAAGTACCACCAGTGCCCTCTGTAAAGACAACTACAAAAGTACCACCACTGAATCAGCAGTGTGACATGCAATGGGTGCACAAAAAAGGCAGCATTGAAGAATCAAGTCCACTATTGCATATAGCAAACTGAGTTGCCGAATCTCTTTCACAGAAATCCACTCCAGACTACTACTTCTTTTTAAAAGACCAAGCATGGAGAAACAGATCAATGTTTTTATCTATCCCTGTTAATTCCAATATAAATAGATAAATATGTAAAAACTGTTCCTAATAACTTAAATAATATGTTACAGAGACTTTCATTTGTCCATCAGTTTAGTGCATGCCATCACTCATACCTATTATCTGTAGCTTAACACAAGCAAACAATTAATGCAAGATCTATTTGAAAACTATACATTCTATTCTTTACTGGAGTGTGAAGTCTATTATTACATCAGGTCGTGGGTTCGATCCCCAGCCGAGTCATACCAAAGACTTACAAAAATGGTGCTAACAGCTGCCTCGCTTGGCGCTCAGCATTAAGAGGTTAGTGTTAGGACTGGTCGGCCTGGTGTCAGGATAATGTGACTGGGTGGGACATCATGCTACATGTCTGCGGCATGATGCCCCAGTGCTAGACATCACTATAAACTGCCACACTGCGGACATCGTAGCGATATGACTGAAAAATTGTTAAAGCTACGTTAAAAATCATAATCACATCACATCACATATTATTACATCACTTGAGGGAGTTTACATTCTGTATACAAGGTGCATGATAGACTGCATCATGTTTATCAGGTATTAAATAATGGTTGGGATAAAAAGAACCAGACCTAGCTTATGCCATCTGGTACTGAACATGATATCACTCAAAACCACTTAAATATTCATATTTCAACACATCAGTGGTTAAGATACTATAAAATAAATAGGGAATGGGTGTCTATTTCATGTTTTGCAAATTGTAGAAATGAAATTATCATTATAAATGAACCAGTTTCATTGTCCATAATTGTCTTGCAGAAGGGTACTGCAACAGGTTACTTATGTACTATTTACAATGAAGATAAACAAGAGACCCTTGAAGGGACATTCTACTATCCAAAATGATTTTCCAGGAACTCAAAATAAGACCATTTCTTTCTTTTTTAACTGCTGAGTGTTGAAACCAGCTTTTACAATTCTAAGTGATACAATTTCAATTTAGACACTATGGTACCCATGTTGGATGCAAGCTTGGTACCATTTTTCCATTTAGGACAAACCAGACACCATTTTGTATGACTTTCTATTTAGAAGCAGTAGCAAATCAAGATTTTATCAAGATGGCTGCCATGGTAGCCATACTGGATCAGTACCATCTTCATTTACTACCAACAAGACCTTTTAAGTCTTCTGTTGAAAAGCCATGTCAAAATGCCTTTCCATTCAGGATGAGTAGTGATAACAAGATATTGGATGTAAAATGGGCACTATTTTCATTTATGACCAAGTAGACACCATAATGGACCAACTGGAAGTCCAAGCATAATCATTTTTATTTATGATCAGCTAGATATCATAGGAAGTCTTCTGGTGAAAATCCCGGGTCAATACAAGTTTCTGTTCAGAAGGGGTGCACTCACCAGTTATTATGTACTTTTGAGAGAGTGACATACGTAAGGTGAAGTTGTTTTGCATTGAAAACATGCACAGTGGAGAGAATGTTGGCATACCTCTATCCTACTTTGATGTAATGTGACTGACATTTCTTTGGATACTGTACTTTTGGAAATTGTACATGATCTGTGTGTGTGTGTGTGTGTGATTTGGATTTCTAACGTAGCTTTAACAATCTTTCAGTCATATCGCTACGATGTCTGCAGTGTGACAGTTATAGTGATGTCTAGCACTGAGGCATCATGCCACAGACATGTAGCATGATGTCCCATCCAGTCACATTATCCTGACACCAGGCTGACCAGTCCTAACACTAACCACTTAATGCTGAGCACCAAGCAAGGCAGCTGTTAGTACTAATTTTATAAGTCTTTGGTATGACTTGGCCGGGGATCAAACCCATGACCTCCCGCATCCGAGGTGGACTCTCTGACCACTAGGCCACTGGAACGGTTGTACATGATCTAAGCACACTGCTAACTAAAATGACTGCTTCCTTGTGCTCAAAAAATCAGCCTGAATTAGTCTAAGGTACACTATCCTTAGCAGCTATGAAAAAGGGGAAAATGAATCTTTTTCAAAAGGACTGTCTTGATGCTGCGACATAAACGTTTCAGCCATACAATCAAAATTAAATCAAACAATAATAATACCTATGTGCTCTTTAAGGGGGAGCTCACCAGTTATTATGTACTTTTGAGAGACTGACGTATGTAAGGTGAAGTTGTTTGCATTTAAAACATGCACAGTGGAGAGAATGTTGGCATACCTCTACGCTACTTTGATGTAATGTGGCTGACATTTCTTTGGATATTGTACTTTTGGAAATTGTACATGATCTAAGCATACTGCTAACTAAAATGACTGCTTCCTTGTGCTCAAAAAATCTGCCTGAATTAGTTTAAAGTAAACTATCCTTAGCAGCTATTAAAATAGGGAAAATGAATTTTGCCAGCCTAGATAATACCGGCTTCTGAAAGTGCCATGAATAAATTACCAAATTATAAAATGTAAAAAAAAAGTTATTGGCTCTTCTTTTTTAAAATTTACCTCTGAAGTTCAGGAAGTGAAAATGACCAAGTGAAGCTAGCACTTTTTGAAAGGTGCACATCTGGAGTAAGGCCAAGCTGTATAGTCTATAACCCATATTACACCCATCAATCATACACCAAAATAAAGGGAATTAAAGGTTCTTTGAACAATACCTAAGATATACAAGGTCATTTTTAAATAGCCAGTATAACCAGTGAGGAAACACGGGGAAATTATTTTTCTTCAAAATTCTAACCCTATGCAAAATACAAATCTGTAGACTGCCACCAAGGGAAAGAGGAACAAGTTTTCAAGATGGTGGCCATATTGGATGTCAGACTGGGACCATTTTCATTTATGACCAAGTAGAATGACTGGACAATAGATGACAAACAACAATCCATCTCACAAGAAAATCTGGTCTATGACTTTATTTCTCAGTGGCGCAACCCATATCCATATATGGTACAACATTATATCCATGTAGTGAAAATCACAGGTGTAGAATACAGAGGTTTCACTAGGATTTTACAATTAGAAGTCCAGGACTCCTATTTTGGTAAAAATGGGAGTCCCATCAGCAAAAGTTGCAGTCCCCTCCCATAAGCATATTGGGCATACATGAAGTGGCTAAATATCCAGATGAGAAGAACCAGTGGTTGTCATTGAGCTTGCTTTTCCAAATTCTGTACACCAATGACATATAGTTCTTGTTTGTCCATTCAAGGAAAGTACTTATTCCAAACACTAAGCCAGGCATCTTGGCTTCTGTTCCATCTAAACTATCAGTTCTAGCAACTTTAGCACTCTTCTGAATCTCATTACAGTCTTCATCAATTTGCCCTTTAGTCCCTATATACTTAACCAAATTTGCAAACGGCATTTTGTTTAAGTCTTGACATGCCTTGATTTTGCAGTCATATGCACTAATTATTCGGCTACACTAAGAAATAAACAATATAATGAAAGCTAAGGTTGTTCACTTGATGTACTCTTATAATGACCACATGTACATCTATGGGTCTTTCTGCCTCTGAATTCAGTCATTTTAAATATCAGCAAATCTTCCCACCACGCAGCAGCTAGTCTAAGAATTTGAACCGGCCGCCCAGCTATTTTGTAATGTTCTTTTGATGTACTCTTATAATGACAACATGTACATCTGGGGGCCTTTCAGCCACAGAATTCTGTCATTGTAAAGATCAGCACAGCTAAAATGATCAATTGATCAATCATTTTCCCACTCAGCAAGTGGTTGAAGCAGGACTGGCAAGCCACTGAATTTGCCACACATGCTATTGTGTGTGTACAGAGGACTCCTGCGTACATGATTTCCTGCATCCCAGATGAAAATTTGCATCCAAATATGCGTGATTATGCATTTCAGAGATCTCTGGAATAGGTACAGTTAAAAAATATCCAGTCAAGGAATACCACAAGAAAGTTTAAAGATTCTAACAAATGTTCATAAAGATGTGGAGTCATTCTTGTTATTTATTTTAGTAGATGTCTGTCATCTGATGTCCACTTACAGATTACAAAGACAGCCACCTGTTAAGTTCACTGCCTGTTCAGGTGTTACTTTCTTGGAATATAAAAAAATATATCCCTACGTATTTTTGCTGAAGTATGAGGTAAGTTATCGCATATTCAGCTGCCGAGTAAAAATCAAAATCAAGATTTATGCACCAATGCCATGACCACAGCGAATGCAAAAAAGAGTTTCAATTCATCAGGTGTGACAGGCTTCTATTTTCCCATGCTACTTTTGTTGATCAAGTCTGCACCATTTATTCTCTGATTTACTCAAGTTTTTTAAATCTAAGATCAAATGCAAGAAATCATCATCAAAACATGAAGAAAAATAGATCTATAGGATTGGTATTCTCCATTTCTACACTTAATTTCAAAATACCGTGGAACAGGGGGGTTCATCAGCATGCCGTCTGTGTCTGATCAGCCAGCATGTTTATCGGACTTGTATTCAACATAATCTTCAGATTCAAAATCACTTATTGGTGTTTCCAGTAACACTATCTTAGTTCTGATAATCTCATATAATTCAAAATTTTCAAAATCAGTGTCATCACCAAGTATCTGACAAATGAAATCATCATCTAAGATGAATCATGTTGGAAGTCAGCCATTTTGAGGTTTTTGACAGCGCATATTTAAGCCAAACATTTGGATAACTTTATTTTTTATGAATTCAAAGTTAGACTATGACGGAATGCTTGTTCCAGGAAACAACGTGCAAATCAAATTAAGTTTCACAACCTTTCGTGTTACAGCTGAAAAACCCAAATGTGTAAACCAGTTGCTTACCTGAAAAAGGGCACATGCTGCGACAATTTAAGAGACCTCTACCAACAGCAAATTTATACCACAACAAACACTTGAAGGGTTAACATTTAAAATGTTAACAATGATAACTGGTCAACAGCAATGATAACTAAACAATGAAAGTTGAATATACCACTCATTTTGTTGTCGAAACTCATGCACAGTACATGGGTTTGTGGACTTATTATCCTGAAAGTTACAAATCTGAATGAGAAATCACAAATTTTGCCTGATTTTCTTAACAAAATTTTTTTCTTCAATAAACAGCAATGCACAATGAAATATCAATTATTGAAAATGTTGGTAAATACATACTGTGTGCAACACTGTAGGAAATAAATACCAATTAAATAAGTCTTGTTAAGCAAAATTCTCATTTCCTTTTATCTCTTAATGTAGTCATCATAAGTAGCTTCATTTATTCAATATGCCCAATGTTTAAAATTGGTTAGAATCATACAGCAGAAACAAAACCTACCAACCCACCATTAAACATTCAAGTTCAGGGGAAAGCAACACATTTTTTTCTTAAGGATGAACCTATAAACTATTTCTACATATTTAACAGACACTGACACAGAGAAAGCTGGCATACTGAAAGGGAAATAATTCAGTGATGAAAGTAATGATGCTAGACAGATTTACATTACAAGATTTACTCTTAACTGATTTTTGCTAAGACCTTGTATTTAAAGCAGATGTTCTTACACAATATTGCATAAATTATCCACGATCAGTGCTAAAAAAATCTCATTGCCTGATGCCTGGGGCCCCTCTAATTTTAATTCGGGCCCATCCTGTATTCTAAGTGAGGTGCCCATTGGGCTTGTCAAAAAAAAATACTAAATAGTTGCTTGAGGAAACTTTGATCACACTGATGAAATGAGTAAATGTACTTTCAAGATGTTAACATACATGTGAAATTAAGATCTGGTTTTTTTAGATCTTAAAAATACGATTTTGTACTTCCAAACCCCCTGACATGGTCATGTTTCAAGATAACACAATTTTCAGTAAAAAAACCCCAAAACAACAGTCTATGCCTGTTACATGTAGTATGTATAAATGGTAATCTGTAATAATTGGAACTGATATAAAACTATCCCTTGGGCAGTTTAGATAGCAGAAATTAAAGAAAAGAAGAAATAAAATCAAAGTTGCACATTAACTGGGTGACAATAGTTAGTGGGATGTGTTGAAGGTTGCAGTGGGTGAACCCATTGTGCTTATTTGCATAGATAGGATCAGGAAGTGGAACAACCCATTAAAGGTAAATCTAAGAGATGATAGATGTGTGTACAAGAACAAAAGTTATGACATATTATTGCCTTGAATGAGAATGTTTAAGCCGCTATGTATAATGTTTCTGACAAGTTTGTGAACAGAGGCAATGTTTCTTTGAAGTCAGATTTTACTGCATATACAGAATGCAAAGCATGATCATTTCAATTATCAGAATAGGGTTCAAGTGTAGTTCATTTTTATTATATTTATATTCGAATTGTAGCTATAGCAACACTGTGTGACAATATTAAAAAGAGGTAAATTTAGGGCATGTGGAAATTAAAGTCCAGCATACCTGTTAACTTTTCAAAAGCCAAGTAGGGAGAATAACAAATAAAAAAGTGCTATTTGGACCTAAAATTTTGGAGGTTTTTTTGCAGCATTTTTTAAGTGCCGGTTTCAATAAATATTGACTAATCTTCCCAGTCCAATAAGGGTGAAATTCTCAAAGGACGTGCCAGAGGCGCCTGCAGAAACTTTCTATTTTTTGGGGGGGGGGAACACGTAGTGGTTAGCCATAAAATTTTATGGATGCCTGCCACAACATGTTTAAAGGTGAAATTGGGGGAAATAACTATTGCTCCCATTCCCTGCCCCAATGTGCAAGCGCCCATGGGATGCGCCATTTCTCCCTGTGACACGCCTTACTTTCCCCCAGGAAAAGCCCTACTCGTCATATTCTGGTCAGCTGTGGCTAAACTGCAAAATAGTACGCAAGCATAAGGCCAGTGTGACTAATTAACAGTTAATCTTTATCATTAGCAGCAGTAGAGCTGGACCCTACAACTTTGTAGAGACCTTATTTTTGAAAATTAAGGGTTCCTTGAAAAAAAAAATATTTTTGCCTTAATAATGAAAACTTCTTTAATTGACCAGATTTTTTCACAATCTGGTCACATACGTATGTCCTTCAACAGCTCTACTGCTGCTATAAATTAAACAGCCATTATAGATATTATCAATAATGAGTACTGGAGAACCACACTCAGCTAAATTAGCTCGAGAGCGACTAGAGGCAATTAAAAAATAGTTACCTGTTCGTGATTCTGTTAAGCAACAACTACAATCGCGTCAGGAATCTCAAGTTGAATTTGAGGAGGATACAAAAAAATTATTTAAACCTATCACTGAGACCACTAAAGGTATTCAACCTGTGTTGGAGAAAACCGCTGAAGTAACTGGAAAAATAGCTGAAGGAACTGAAAAAATAGCAAGAAGAACAAAAAAGACAAAAAAAATTTTACGTGAACTTCCAGCCGAAATAGCTGCTGCGATGCCAGTTCCGGAAATTCTTGAAGGTATTGAACAAGTTAGTGGTGAAATAGGTGACATAAAGGGTCGTATACAAGAACCAG
>JAECUM010093848.1:0-37470 GCA_016617855.1 Megalonaias nervosa | reverse complement strand
GACATCCTCCATGAAGCGTTCTTTCAATCACTAGGTTTTTCAAACTGATTTTGAAGAAATAAATATGCGAATTAGTAGAAAGAACGTTTTGGTTTTGCTACCGAACAGTTAATTGATGTGAACGATAGCATTTGTCTGTAGCACAAATGCCCCAAATTCTTAAAAGCGAACAAGTCCGATCAATATTCTAAGAAAATCCCACGTCTCTAGGTCTCAAGCCACTTAGATTACAGACTGCTATACCATTTTGTACAACGGTCCATCTGTGTAAAGTTCAATAATTTATATCTAAAACGAATGTTTTCAAAAAGTCTAGTTGAAGTACAACCGTGTACATTATCAGAACAGAGGAATATATAGATACAATATTTTCGACACATAATAAATATGTTATTGAATGATTAAATGAGTGGATGGGCCAATAAAGAAAATATAGTGCTTGTTGATAATAATATAATAATAAAAACTCGTAGAGAGTAATTTTCGTTTTCTTAGAGTTAAAGTTTTTATTTTAAACATAAGTGGGCTTTGTAGACCTGTTCCGGTTGCTTGGTCTACCGCTCAACTGCGGTGCGATGGTGTGGTATGCATTGATTTGGTATTGCACGGAATAAGCAAGAGCTAAAGTTAAGACATGTTCTTCGAATGAAGTAACACAAGCCAACCGGCCGGTGCAATCATATTAAGCTGTTGATCTCCAAAGAGGACAATGCAGAGTTAAAGATTTTGAAAGGGAGACGATATGTCTTTCGTTTATAAGGATTTTTGTAAAATTCAACAAATTTATTTCCGAGAATACAAATTGAAAAATGTTAAAAGAACTTTCGGTATTGCGAAATCAATCCCAAACAATCATAGAATTATAATAATTAAAGTTCTGAACAAACTTTAGTGATATTCTATAATAAAGTGTTATTTTTGGTAGCACTTCGCATTTCCGGAGAAGAATATCTTGAATTAAATACTTTGAATAAATAAATTTCAGCCCAAATGAAATACTGGTCACAACAATAAAACAACTGATTCAGCTCTGATCTTACACTACGAATAAATAGCTTCTCCAGTAATAAGATTGTATCTTCTTCTACTTGACCTAAGTCACAATTAACCGTTTCTATTTATATTAAAAAAATCTATTAATTTAAAATTTCATTCTAGAAGGTACCAAATATTTACATGATGAAATCTTAATTATAATTAGAAGCTCTATTGCTAAAAGGATAACAAAGAATATGGGAAACACAATGTCCTTGATTCAGACCAAGATAATAGGTTTGCTTCTATTAATAATTATCGTAATATTAAACATATATTCATAGAGAAAATATTAGCTATGTAGTCGTTGTTTACAGAATAAAAAAATCAATGATTTGCGTCAGGTACACAATGAACTTGATCTTGGTCAATGTGAGCTATAAAAAAGTAACTTATCATAACCCACAGCATCTTATGAAATAAAAAAAATTTAAAGCAACTAACAAATTAACAATGCAGATTAAATATACATAACACGTTGACCATAACAATAGAGCTCAAGGTCCGTTAAGAAAGCACGGAAATTTTGTTAATTGGTGTCTTCAAAGAACACAGATTTTCAAGATCCCTTTTCTTTCATTACTTTGTCTCTGTTCGTCTCCATGTCGATTTCGTATCCAACGACGACTCAGACCTCGACTCAATCGACGAATCCGACCAGTCGGTACCCAGGACGGAGAGCCAGTCGACTACTTTGACCACGGCCAAGCAAAGTCAAAGAACGCAATCTAGTCAATAACTCAGAATACGACCCATTCAAGAAAGATTGCCCTTCTAAGCGAAGCTTGGTAACGGTAGTTCGCAATCGAAACTACAGTCCTCAGATCGCATGAAATATTACGGGGACAAAACGCGAAATTGAAGGACGATGAAGAGCTCTGTCGCAAACGAGGACATAAAAGTGAGCAGCGAGAATCCGGATTTCAGTAGATAAATTGGACGCTAGAGAGCATGCTATCTGCTTTCGTCGAAAAACGACATTGAGATAGGGACAAGCACATCCCGTCCCTAGCAGTGCATGAAGCTTCTCAGCAGTGTACAAAATCTCATATTTTCCTCCCAGTTTTCATAATGATGGGAAGGGAGGTTCATTTGCGACTAGACTTTGTGTTTGGACGACCATCCGATCAACATTACCAAGAATTGATTCAAGCATTAGCAAGAAAATTATAAATTTCACGTAGTTTTTTGCTTGAGAGAACTTGCAATGTAACATGGTGAGTTTTCACATAGTTTTTTGCTTGAGAGAACTTGCAATGTAACATGGTGAGAACACAATGTCCCTATGTCAAGGATTTCAGACAGACGATCTCTATTTTGTTTTCACTGCAGAGGAAAAAAGGGACATTAGTCGAAATTACAAACATGCTGGTTTTGATCCTACAAAATCATTGACAGGGTAAATGATGTTAATGTGGTTCACACGGGAAGCCTTTGGCTGTGCACGTTAATCGCTTGAAAGGGTATCAAGGATGTTAGAAAGTCATTGACCCAGTGGTTTCCATCCTTGTCTTGCTACAGCTATAAACTGGCCACCAATCGGACCTGACGACCCCTAGGCTTATCATATTATTTACATGGGTTGCGACCTGAGGTTTGGAACTACTGTCTTAGACGGATACAGCGGAGTTTTACTCCAGGATAAATACATATCCATAGAACCCGAGAGGCGAGACTCTGGATAATGTGGTCGAGTGATTCCGCTGTAATAATAATGATAATGTTACAAGCCAGGGGTCTTTGCTTGACCGAGCGGTGTCAAACCCTGGCGCGATTCCCGCTAGAAGTCATATGTTTATCCCAAATTTCCAAAGACTTCTATACAACTTCAGTTGTAAGTTAGGACAGCCAGACGTGTCCATTCTATACATAAATTTCACTCTAATCAATGTAAAACCACAGATTTCCCAACTTGCCAAATATCTATCAACCGCACGTTTGCATAGTTTCCTTTCATCAACTTTCCATACCGTCAGCAGTTCACGCCGTAGAAACTCTACAACTATCCCCTACCACAGGGAACTGTTTTAACTACGCCACCTTAGGCCAGTCAATCCATGGTTCCAAGGCACATTACGCCAATACAACTACATCACATTTGCCACGATGGCGACATAAACGGTATCTGCAGAGTCCCTTCTCATTTTATTCCATTATGTAATTTACCGGTTTCCTACCGTAAATACTGCCACTGCAGTCACACCACCAAGGTACACTACTAGATTTTATTAGGGACTACATTATGAGAGGGGCAGTCATGCGGTTTGGGCCTGAATTCACTACTAATTGACCATGGCATCAGGGAAACTCACTAACACTTTCTCTCCGTGACGTTTGCTCCTAGTAATTGGCTAATTATTTCGGGCTAAGGAATATTTCCCATTGCACCGAATTCCAATAATCAAACAAGTAATCTCACAAACCTAAGCATTGCTTAAACGGGACGCTATAACCAAATGCGCATCTCCTACATTTTATTACAATAATAATCACAATAATAACAACAACAACAACAACAACAATTAGGTTCCACGTTTTGACTAATTTTAAAAACGTTTCGCCATAATGCCAAATAGCTGCTAATTAGTTAGCTTATCATTATATATATTATTATCTTCTAGATGCCCTATCAATTCATTCTGGACTATAATAAGTCATTCCTTATTTTAAATATGGTTCACCAATGATCAATCTGCCTGCTGTGATTGGAAGTATAAAATTTGCTCGGTGTCACAATAATTAACATTTTGGTACATTTGACATCTGGATCCCTTTCACGAAACCCAGAGAATGAATTGGTTTGGTTTGGTTTGGTGTCATATGAAAGAGCAAGACCATCGGGTTATGTATCGACAAGGCTGCTGTTGGAGTACAGTGCTTTGCCCAAAGACACACCATTGGTAACCATGGTAACCTACCGTGCGCTGATTTGATAATAGGATTCGTACCCTTAGCCTTTCGGTTGCTAGTCCGCACACTGACTGCTGAGAAATGAGTCAAATATATAATCCAGTAATGGATATATTTATAGAAATGAATCAAATGTATAATCTAGTAATGGATACATTTATAGAAATGAATCAAATGTATAATCTAGTAATGGATACATTTATAGAAATGAATCAAATGTATAATCTAGTAATGGATACATTTATATAAGGCTTTAAACTGTAGTTTTCAAGAAGACAGCGTGATACACAGACTGACTGAGAGACTAATGTGCATACAGACGGGGGATATTATAATATCACCTCGGCTATACAACAACATCTGCAGGTAGATAATAATACTGACAAGAATGACAATAAATATTGCAACAATCCAGGGGTTTTACTTGACCAAGCGATGTCAAACCCTGGCACGAGTCCGCTAGAAGTCATACGTTTCCCCTAATTCCAAAGACTTCCATAAAACTTTTGTTGTAAATTAGAAAGGACAACGTGTCCATCCTATAAATAATTTTACTCTAATTAATACAAGACCACAGATCTCAACTTTCCAATTGTCTATCAACCGCATATCTGCATGGTTTCTCTTTATTAACTTTCCGTACCTTCTGCATTTCACGCCGTAAAACTATACAACTCCCCCTAACACAGGAAACTACTTTTACTACGCCACCTTAGGCCAGTCAAATCATGGTTTTAAGCCACATTTCGCGTATAAGAACTGCATCACATTTGCCATCATGGCAGCATAGACGGTACCTGCCGACGGAACAGTCCCTTCTGGTTTATTCCATCCATGGCAATATAAACGGTACCTGCCGACGACGGAACAGTTCCTTCTTGTTTATTCCATTGTGCAATTTACCAGTCTGCAATAATAAATACCGCACCTGGAGTCACACAACCATTGCACACCACTAGATTTTAATAGGGACTATGGAACGACAGGGACACTCATGTCTCTCTGACCTGAATTCACCAAACGTAAACGATGGCATCATGGAAACTCACTAACACTTTACTCCGTGACGCTTGCTCCTAGTAATTGGCTAATTATTTCGGGCTAAGGAATATTTCTACAGGACCGAGTTCCCATAATCAAACAAGCAATCACAAAAATCTAAGAATTCCTTTGAAACGGAGCGCTAAAACCAAATGCGTATACTCCAGATTTATTACAATATGTATATATCTTCAGCCACCAAAACGTGAACTACCTCTACCTGACTTGGATATGATCGAATCCATGGACGAGAATGTGGGTATCGAACAATCTCCCTGGAAAATGGACACCACTCCCCTTATTTACCTATGTGCTACAATGTGGCACGAAAATGAGAATGAAATGGTCCAACTTCTAAAATCGATCGTCAGGTAAGATTGATTGATTGATTTGATTGATTGATATAGGCAATGTTATAAAGGTAATGGTTTGTTAATATAAAAAATGTAAAAGTGTAAGGTGTTAATCTTTCAAAATAACTTTTTTGATACAGAGTACTAGATGAGACATAGCATTTCAATTTTTAGACTCTAGTCTCTTTGAGTTCTATTCACACTACATAGAGAAATATTTTATGAAAGACTCTAGTCTCTTTTGAATTCTATTCACACTGCATAGCGAAACTCTAGTCTCTTTTGAATTCTATTCACACTGCATGCGAAATATTTTATGAAAGCTTAGAAGAAATGATACGTAATAAAGACAAAACCACATTTGTGTATTTTTGCTTCGTTGCAGGGAAATGAAGTAGTATTGAGATGGTGTATAAGTACAGATCGGCTTAACGGCCTCGACGTATCCCTACGCCATATCAAACTCGTTCTTTTACCGCCAATTAAAAATAAAACAACGTATTTCGTGTTGTGTATGTTATTTCCGTGTATGTGTCACCACATGCTCCTTATATAACAACAATAGTAGGTCATCCAATGTAAAGAAAATTGTCATACATTCCTATCGAATGAGGCATTTGAGAAAGGTATAAATAATTCAGAGCAGAGCAGATGCACAAATATTATTTAATTTACCTTTATTTTCTCAGAATGGATGAAGATCAGTGTACAAGAAAGAATTTCCAGCTCCTTTTTGGCCGCCGTGATCCGGACTATTATGAATTTGAAGGTATGCATGTATGTCAGAATTTGAGAAGAATACTTAAATTCAATACGTTCCACTGTTAAGCTGTTGTTCCTTGGAAAAATTGTCTAGAAGACTGTTTATTTGGTGTTGTAAGGAACATTATCTTGGGGACTGTTTATTTGGTGTTTACGGGCACATCAGCACAAAAAAGTTATCTTTGCAGAAGCCATTGGAGTAAAGTACTTTGTTTGTAGAGTGTAAGATCTTTAAAGAAAAGATTTTAATGATTGTGAGTTAACTTGTATGGAATTATGTTCTGTAATGATTGTGAGTTAACTTGTATGGAATTATGTTCTGTAATTGTTTACTTCTGCATTCAAACGTGATTTTTTTTTTAACCTTGGCAGGCTTGCAGTCTAGATCCGTAATAAAGGCTGTACCCAAATTTCGATTGTCCTTTAATTTCGGTTTGCAATCAACACTCATCAATGCCCGATTTTTCCATCGTTTTCAGGCATGATTAGGATTTTGTTAAAAATTTTATTACTATAATTAATCAAATGATTTTCCTAAGAATGTATCCGTTTGTCTTAGAGTGTAACCGGTATACGATACTGTATGGGTAAGACAGAATATCGAATAGCAACAGATCATGCGAGTCCTTTCAATAATAACTGGCACGATTCATGCGGAAAACTAATGTAAAAAAGTTAATACCTGAAACCTACCTTTTGGGTTTTTTAAGTATGTTTTGAAGCAATTTTCTGATGGTTTATAGTCTTAACGCATTTTAAGGTGTGTGTGTGTTTGTGTGTGTGTGTGTTTGTGTGTGAGAGAGAGAGAGAGAGAGAGAGAGAGAGAGAGAGAGAGAGAGAGAGAGAGAGAGAAGAAGAAGAAGACAAAATAAATAGGCCTCAATATGGAAATAAAGATCTGAATATCATGTATAAGGGCAGATATATTTCCTAAATGGTAAAAAAGTGGTTCTAAAAGTGACATGCCACTGTGGCGATATATGAAATGTATAATAAATTCGCATGTTCACTCATTTATCAATGTGGACAAAATTTCACAACGGAAGTCACCTTTCAAATGTTGTGTATCCGACATTAGGACTTGGTATACGACTTTTCACATTTGTACATTATTTTACAATTTTTACTCTGTTTTGTCTTTAACGTATCGTGAAAATATTATGTTATGTTTGCTGTAGTAAACGCTTGCTGTGTGTAAACCAGAAACATGTTTGCGTTAAATGTTTTAACAATGGTCCATATGAATGGATTCTAATATCATATTATTCTTGTATGTATTGATTGGCATATATCAAACATTTTTTTTTTGTTGATACGTTGGATATAAATTAACGTTTCTTCCTGCAATTCATAATTAACAGTTTGAGAGAAAAGTTTCTGTTCAACGCGCATGCTCCTTTACGTTAGTTTTAAGGCCCTCATTTCTTGTTGATTTCAGGCCTACATTTTAATTATCTTCGGTCTCGCAATAAATTAGGAATATGCACAACATGGGTATAACGCTTTCAGACACAACTTTAACGTAGCGAATCAGGACGGAATGCCTTTTGATTGTTTACCCGACAGTGTGTCTGAGCTATAACGTTATCAGTCTAAAATGCAAGCAATGTCCCCGATTACACGCCATTTATTTAATTTTGTGGATAGTTGTGACAAAATACATACATCTTGCCTACAGTCAGTCTGGATCGATTCTCTTGGTTCCCTTGCCTTCTGTCAATTTAATGGAATAACATTCAGAAAGTTTAATTAAGATTAGAGTTTAACGGAATTAAGATATTTCATCATGAAATTCTTTCAACATATTTTTGGCTTCCTCTGTAGCTCACATTTTCTTCGACGACGCTTTTGATGCTCATCTAGAGAACGGGACTGAATACAACGTCAACAAGTGGGTGAAACAGTTGGTTAAGACTGTTGACGTCGCCGTGTGGTGAGTGAGTTTTGTTTTCCTAAGTCAACTTTATCCAATATAATACACTTCCCACATTTTGGAAGATCAGGGTTTAAAGGGTGAAAACTGTAACATTCATTTCAACATTCATACGACCTTGTCCAAGTTTCAGTCATGCTATTATACGTGACGCAAGTATATGACCATATATATGTACCTCTCTGTCAATGGTATTTATTATCATATACACATAGAACTATAAAAAGACCGCTTTGATACAAATAGAACATGGAGCATAAAAAAAACATTATGCTTTCCTATTTTCCTTTTCTTCTTTTTGCTTAGTTTATTAATTTGCGTCAACTTCATCGTCGGGGTTGATGATCTCTTTCTGAAATGCATGTATGTATATACGAAACGTGCTGCTATAACGACATTTAGGTGGAAGAATGACACACCAGACAAATGACACAACAGACACAAATGACACACCATACACAAACAACTAACTTAGACCTGTATGATATGCACACCTTCTGGAAGTGTCCAGTGCCCCCCACCCACCCACCCCCACACTCACCCCCCGCCCTGCCCCATCACTGCGGTGTCTAAGTGACTTAGACCTCGGACTTGTGACTAGAAGTGATCGATTTCCAGCATCAGATCATCCCTGACCTTCTACCATTATATCGGGCAAGACACTTTTCTCGTCTTGCCCCTCCATAATATAACCTTGCTGAAGTGTCATAAAATACCAAACTATGCCGTTCCTAAAACTATGCTCCTCAGAATCGGACTCGAAATTTGGACTTATCCAAGGTTTGTGTTTGCACAATTCCAGCGACTTGTCCAGATCTGGCGTAATATGTATTACTCGCAAAGTTGAACAAAATGTTACTGACAGATGGTACAAATTTATTTCATGCAAATGCTCTATGGTAAGGATTATTCTAAGGGCATTTGAAGAGTTCAGAATATTTTTATATCATACAATTTTGGAGTATTTTCACCGTTTTAAAAACGGCAGCGAATCCATGAAAGGTAACACACGTTCTGGAATACAGTTGTTTTTGTTTTTTTTTGCGATTAGTGACTAGGAACTGGCTAAATGGATAAGGAAAATTGCAGAAAATGTTCGATGAACAAACGAACATATTTCTGTTATCACGGACCTTAATTCGCCAGGCGTTTTTAATATAATGATGAATCATCTAATCTCAGAAAGGTTTGAGCAAGATTGGTCAAGAATATGTTGTTTAAAGATGGACATTTTTAACACCTTAGTTGACAGCTGATTAAAACAGACCCGAATTCAATTACAGCAACTCGGCAAACATGAAAAGAGTGACCAGAGACGTTTGAAGGAGATTATCACAAGTGATGAAACATGAAGTTACACGCTGTTGGTTAGTTGGCATTACATACTATGGGACGAAACTCATGAAATCCAATAGATCTAACTAGGACAAAGTACTAAAATATCTGTCCGATCCGCCAAGGTGTAGAGAGCGTTAACATATTGTTACGAGTCTATGCTCTTAAAATAAGTAACAGAAAAGAGTGAAGACAACAAGCGTTGTAAAATTCAACAAATAATTTATTACCCTAGAATACGAAGTGAAAAATGAGAAAAAAGAACTTACGGATTTGCAAATTAAATCCAAACATAATCCAAGAATTAAAGACACAAGTCCTAGTAAAAAAAACGTCCTGAATAAAACTCAGTTCAAATCCCGAAGAGATCCAAAATCGAAGGCGATGACGTGTCTGTTATGGTCTGCGAAGTACTGTTGCGTCAACATTCTCTCGCTGAATCACAGAAATATTGTTCGAGGTTTGAATTGAGTATAAATTCCAATGAATGTCTATATCCAAGAATTTTATCAGAGCACTTTGGTATTTCCAGAGAAAATAATCACTTGAATTGAATAATTTGAAGAAAATAAAATTCAGCCCAAACTGGTCACAACATAATACAACTTAAAGTGCCAGATGTTAAAGCACAATTGGTAAAATCTTCATAATCACAAGATAAAATATTTCTCTGTTTGACCTCATGTCACAAATTAGCATTTTCTAAAAACAACCATTGCACAATGAAAAATAACTATCTAGCATGATTTAATAAGCCCTGTTTACTTACAACATAATAACCTATTAAATTCACTTGGGGATCTCCAAAACCCTGACCCTGATCAACATGTTTACGCCCTTCTTGTTTACTGAAATAATAATTTGGTCAATGAGCTCATACCCATAGAGGATAATGAAGCTATTATTATTTGTTTACATCAATGAAATATTTTTTTTTTTTTTAAAAGTCAATCAGGTCAAACAGAAATGAACTCAATTTTGGACAAGGTCAAGTCCAGCAAAACAATGTTACATTACAATAACATTTAATAGAATAAAAACAAATTTCAAACTAACAGACAAACAATTAAATATACATAACAATATCGGAACCTTGGCTAGCGAGGATGTACCGAGCCACTTTTCCATGCATCAATACCGAAGATTCCACATACTCCATGACAACGCACTGGCACATAAACCCGCTATTATGATAAACTTGCTAAATGAGCACAGCATCAAATCTTCGCCGACAGTGATTTAGCACCATATGATTTTCGGCTGAATCGTTTTATTAAATATGCGCTAATCGTCAAACGATTTTGAATGCCGCAATGCAGTTATAAGTACAGTTTTCCAGTGTATAAACAAGATTCCATAAAGTGAATACAAAATGGCATTGAATAATCAGATTGAGGTGTGTAGAGGTTCATGGGCAGTACTTTTGAACTGATGCAGTGACGGATTGTTAACTAATAAAGAACTTTGCTGTACATGGTACTAATATTCAGAACTTTTTAAGTACGTCTCGTAATATTGTTAATTTTCATCTGCTATCGTAATCTCTTTTAGCGCTCATTATGGTTTTGACGTCAAGACACAGCCCGCTACCAAAATCCCCACTCCGTATGGTGGACAATTGGTGTGGAAACTACCAGGTGGGAACAAGATCATTGCACACCTTAAGGACAAACAGAAGATTCGTCACCGTAAACGCTGGAGCCAGGTACAATTTACAAAGCCTTGTACACTTTATAATGTCAGGTAAAATTTACAAAGTCAGGTACAATTTATAAAGGCAGGTACAATTTATAAAGCCAGGAACAATTCATAATGTCAGATACGCTTTATAAAGCCACGTATAATTTATAAAGTTAGATACACTTTATAAAGCCAGGTACAATTTATAAAGTTAGATACAATTTACAAAGCCAGGTACAATTTATAAATACAGCAAGTACTGAAGAATCCTTATGCGGTGCTTTAACTCTCTTGTATAATCTCTATGTACTCACCAATTCAACAAAATCTGAATCACTAAAAAAGATTCTCGAACATTTAAATCATTTAATTGTGAAATACTTAACAATCCTGTTCTGACCTCAGATTATTGAGCCAAACAACAACTGAAGTGTGCATACGATCTCTGTAGAATAAATGTATTCCTAGTATCACGCTATGTTAACATGACCTACATTCAAATCATGTGTGGTGTACTTTGACTGAAATATTTGTTGAATTAACTTTGGCAATTGACCTTTATTTATGAATGAAATTTTAAACGTATTGTACATGTACTTTTACTATAACGAAAGCCAGCCACTGAATTTAAAGATTAAAATATAAACAAATATATAGTATATATAGAGTATATATATATGTATATATATATATATATATATATATATATATATATATATATATATATATATATATATATATATATAGATAGATATAGATATATAGATATTATGATAATGGTATATTGATCTAAATAACGCAGTAGTTATGTGATTAAGAAAGATACTTATGTGGAAAGTCATGTAATTAATTTTGGATGGTTACCAGACTTTTTCACTTGTTGAGATGGTAACAACATTAGACAAATATCGTCGACAGGTGATGTATATGTACTACTTCCTAGCCTACAAGCTACTAAATAGGGGCCTCAAACGCAGGCGTTTGATGAAGGTTGCCAGCCATACGTTCCTCTTGGCTCTAGACGGGGATGTCGATTTTCAGCCCCGTGCAGTTTTGCAGTTGGTAGACAGAATGAGGAAAAATTATAATGTCGGTGCAGCTTGCGGAAGGATTCATCCCATTGGCGACGGTGAGTACAAATGATGTCATGAAAACAAAGTGTTAAAACTGATATAGTGATGCAATTCGACCACACTACGAGTTTAATCATCATCTCAGAGTACCGTCCTTACTCGCGTATAAGTCGGGTCCAACTGCTAAAATGATAGAACCTGATCTGCCGTTGCATATTGCGCGGTTAGATCAGGGTCGATACTGTTCGTTCTTCTGATTACTCCACACAAATCGCACAGACCCATGTATGCCAGTGCATAATGTAGATACAGATCATTGTCTATGCTGGTTGCAATTGGACCAAACCTATAAGAAAGCATATACGACAGTAGCAACTTGCAGATTTATTCATACTTGGACTGCACAAGGTTCCGTTTGGTTTAGTGCTTCACGGCACAGCAACACAAGGTCTCGTTTGGATTGCTTTCGTGCTTCACGGCACAGCAACACAAGTAGGTTATTTAGTGCCTAGGAAATTGGAGTAAAGTGCTTTGCCTAAGGACAAACCAAGGTAGCTGACCTAGGCTGGTCCGATGGTAGGATTCAAACCCGCACCTTTTCGATCTGGAGCAACTGAGCCACCGCGGTTACCACAAAGTTTTCGTATTCAGATTCATATTTTAGGAACCGAACATTTTTTTGTTGGGGGTGGGGTGGTATGGGAGTTTTTTTAAACAAAACGTTCCTGCTCTTAAATAGCTTGAAAAAAAAACAACACAACAACACATTTTTGCTAGGGTTTATAGTAAAATAAATATATAAGGAAAAACATCTCGCAGCTCGAATGAAATTCTCAGTCCCAAATCCACGACCAAAAAAATGAAAGGGTCGATCCCTTATACTTAACACGCTATACACTGATGATCGTAACGTAAACATGAAAACATTAATAGTGAATATTTTGTATATATTTCATGCCTCAGGTCAAATGCAACGAACACTCAGGAGCACACGGTTATATCATGCACTTAAACTTGGACCTCGGCATCGTTTCGTAATCGGGTAATACATGCATGAGTTTACATTAATATTTATTATGCATGTTGATCTTCTGGAATAGTCACATACGTCTGCTTAAAGATTATCTCCACGTATGATTTATTTTCCGCCCTCTTGAGATTATTCGAACGTACCGTGTCCCCACGTGTAATTTATGTTCCATTCACGAGAATCAGTTGAAGGGACAACTAGTTATCTATATCAAGCAAGAGATCGTCAGAGTATGCGCTATTAGTGCTTTCAATGTTTTATGTGAATCAATTTCATGTATAGTAACGGTCATGACTGTTGCCTTAGTGTAACTGTATAGTACTTGAAATACGAAAACATTGGTTTGATTATGAAGTTAGTCATTGACTTCCACATGCTGGTTAAAAAATTTGGTTATTTATTAGCTGACAACTGCATCGTACTTCCGGTATTCTTGAGACTGCAGGTAATTAACATCATGCATCTTAGTGCAAGTAGGGACGCTCCATATTTTTTTCATGATGAACCGCGCCCACAAATCTGATTCCCTGCCTGGAATGTTCTCTGCCACGATATCCGGTACACGACGAACTAATAGGGAGACACCGATTCCACAAGTTGATATTGGCTTGCCAGTTATGATTGGGTTCCAGCAATGGTTGTTTGTCATATGATTGCGTCTTTTCTTTACTGTTTGTTTCAAAACTAATGTATAAGAAACAGCTAAAATAGAGTTTCTTGATTTACAGCTTTGTACCAGTAATTGGAGCATACCATGAGCTAATGTCTACGCAAGAACATTTAGCTTTGTATAGTATATTTACAATTGTAATCTAGGTTGTATTCGATGGCTGCATTAAAATTATGCACAAATTTAATGTTGCATCCCACTGCCTAATATGAAAATTCATAACAAATAATAAATAGAAGTGAGGTCAAAAAGGTCCATATTTTTGGCAGATACCATACAACATAAGAATATGATTAGATATTCTCTTGATATATGACAAGCCAATGGTGTTCATAGCAAAAGAAGTGTATGCACCCCAACCACAAATTTATACGTGCACTTGTCACGTCTGAGGGTCAATTTTGACTCAAAGTGATGCTCACAGTGCAAACGCAAGCCCTTTTTTCCAGGGGTAATAGTTTTGAAAACATTATTTACTATACAGCGCCATGCAGATCAAAATATGTGCCATTCCATACAATGTCATACAATTCAAATGAGTTGCCATCCAGACCTTTATTAGATTTGCCTTGGGTTCTACTGCTAAGAGCCGCTAGCTCTGTTTCCCAGCCTGTTATTGGTATTTCACTGTCTACATACTGTGCAGCAACATGGGGAGCTGTCCGTGACTCACATCAGTTTCAAGAATAACACAATCTCGAAACACATAATTCACAAATACACCCGCCAGCTTTAATTAGTAGGCAATAATAGCTGAAAAATTCACATAACTTTATTTTAAGAAATCTGACAGGGGCCAATTTACGAAACTATCTAAACATTCGCTGTCTGTAGATGATTGGTTTAGATTCTGAGTGGGTCGATTTTACTGGGTTTTCTTTAAGGTGGAATAGGTTTTACGTTGGGCACAGATTATTTAGGACAGAGACAAGGCTTGCTCCGTGCCTCTCTTCAAACCTTTGAGTTAATAATAGGACTGTGTTCGTTTGTATATTACGGCACAGCAACACAGGTATGTTATTTAGTGCAGAGAAAATTACACCGGTTTGTCCAGGGCACACCTCTGTAGTCGACTAGGGCTGGTTTAATTGAAGGGTGATGCATAACTAAAGATGATGACTGGTTTCTGGTTACTTCCTCAACATAAGCCACTTGAGAATAACTTATGTGTAGCTTTTCATAAATTGATTCATACACCTTGTTTAAATGCATACATTCAATTTTCTCATTTTTTGCCGAGTAGAAGTTTCGGGAGGAGGGGACAACTTACTGCAAGTAGGCTCAGGTCCAAGAGCAACAAACCGATCACTGTACTCTTTAAAGGCACTTAAACCAACACAAGTTTCATCCAAACTAGCCAGTGATCGAAGCAACTGATTCTGCTCTTCATCAGTTGCTGCTTCGAGCACTTTTTTCATTTTTTTTCTTAGATTTTTTTTAGGGTCTCTTTTGTAGCAGTCTTGTAAAATTTATCTCAGCTATTTTTTCGGGTTCTACATTTTTCACGAAACATGCATTCCACTAACATGGGCGGTCTGTGCAGGTGCTCGATGTATAACCCAGTCGCACTGCAGTTTCTATTTTGAAAAGTAATGCACCGATGTGGGAACAAGTCTCTCCCAACCTATAATAAAGCGATGCAAATTCTTGTCAAAATTATGAAATAATATACCTAATCTAGTGCAACTATAGTCTCTAAATATACCTATTTATAAGGCCACAGATTTAGATTCATTCTTTAAATTTATTGGGCTGTTTAACGATTTCAGCGATTTTCCCATGTTTTCCAGTATACAATGACCAATTCACCGATTTTTAACTTCCTGATGCGCATGCGTAACAAACAAAGTATCAGATATTGCCGCAGGTTATATGCATGCTATCTCCTATGTCGAATGGCATGGGAACACTTCGAATTTTTGCTCTTTATAGTATGCACTTTAACGTATATATTTGCAAAATATTTATGTTTTCTTTTGGAAAATTCACAATATGTCATGTCATTATTTCAGTTTACGTATTTTTGAAAAGGGACTTTAACTTCATTTTTATCTTTTCCAGGTGCAATGGTATGGTACCAGAAGTTTGAATACGCCATTAGCCACTGGCTTCAAAAAGCTGCTGAGGACAAGATGGGCTGTGTACTGTGCAGCCCCGGATGTTTCAGCATGTTCCGGGGTTCTGCCCTGATGGATGACAATGTCATGAAAAGATATACCACAGCACCATCGGAGGCTAGACATTATGTCCAGTATGACCAGGGTACAGGATATTTAAAAACAAAACAAAACAAAAAACCCCACAAAGATTTATATCTGAGACTCATTATTTACATTACTCAATATAGTCAGGAAAAAAAGCTGCAGCTAGACATATTTACCTGCATCTGCTCTTTAATTTTTGGAAGCCATTCACCTTATCTAAATGTAATGTTAAGTTTTACAGTCTTGCTGTAAAATTAAACTCTTAAGTGTCAAAGCAAATATTTGAACAGGTAAATATTATTGAAAAGAACCAGCACATGTTTAAAGAAGTTAACAAATGAGGAACAAGTAATCGCAGAGAAATGGTAAGTGTAAGACGTGTTTTAGGGACTTTGCAGAAAATACCAAACATTGTAGAACATAGATAGGGGAAACTTCTGGTTCCATTCATACAAAACATTACCTTGGTCATTTGCTTTATGTGTTGTTTGATTTGAGTGATTATTTGTTTGATTATGGGGTAACATGGATTCTTTTGGTAAAATTACGCTTCCTACATTTCTTATATAAAGGTATTTCTGGGATATTCTTGCTTATAAGTGTTAAGTACTATAATTTTGTGCATTAGGCGCTTGTGCCATATTTCATCATAAGTGGCATGAAATACCGATCTACGATTGAAACGCGATATTGGTAAATCCTATGAATGTGAAGAAAGTCAAACCATGCAAGTTTAAAATTGGTCTCGTGAATGTGTGGCCGTTAGTTTCATTAGTGGAAAATTAATTTTGGTACAAGCACGTTTAAGAACCTTCGATTGGCAACATTCATTGACTTGCGGTCTATAGAAATAGGGGTAACATCGATCTCACGCAGATGTTAGACATTGTTTGTTTTGTTCACTCATGGGATGCTGTTAAATCCCTAGCATGTTACAATACTAGCATATAATACATATTGGAAACTGTAGTAGTGACTGCTTTGTTTTGAACAATAAGCATAGGGATGGTAATTATCGTAGATCTTCTAGTACAATCATTCCCATTTAATGGGTGGAAAAGGTCAAGTTCAAAGTCTTCCATTTTAATTTTCTGACATATGTTCACGTAAGCCGTCACTAAACTCGTCAGAGTCGATCAAACTTCTCAAACTGCAGTTTATTGTAATAAAACCAGTTAAAATGAAAATTGAAAACTTCAAGTCTTGTCCACTTATCCTATGCTTTTTGCCGTAATCTATTTTACTCTCTACCACGAGAGTAATATCCTTTTCTCGTTACATAAATTATACGGTGTTTATTTCTTTAGAATTCAACTTGCATACATTCTCCATCAAGCATTAAATTAAATATTTATTGGTTTGTAAAAGAAACTCTGAGAAGGATTATTAATTAAAAAAGATTGCTATTTAAAAGATTCAAACAGCTATTAGTTAATGGATGAAAACTAAAGTGTAATGAGAGTCAATATCAGGAACAGAAAATTCTAAATTGCAGCTCTTTTTGGGTACACTTGTAATCAAGCGTGCATTTTATTCTAGAGAAATATTTGACAACTACCTGGAAACTTAGACAGCCAACTTCGTCTTCTGAGCGAGAAGACTCCTGCACGACGTTACGTTTAGTAATTATTAGGACAAGAAAATGAAATCTTCGCTACTAGTTAAATGAAAATAAAACCAATAATTGTTTATCCAATCGAACATTTTTAGGTGAGGACCGATGGCTCTGTACCTTACTTCTCCAACAAGGCCATAGAGTAGAGTACGCTGCAGCCTCTGACGCTCTGACGTATGCACCAGAGGGGTTCTACGAGTTTTTCAACCAAAGACGTAGATGGTCTCCATCAACCATGGCCAACATACTAGACCTTTTGACCGACTGGAAGAACGTAACAACGAAGAATCCAGATATTTCAATTATGTACATCTTGTACCAAGGTTTACTGATGATCTCATCCATCCTAACTCCAGGCACGATTTTTCTACTTGTCCTCGGAGCAATCAATATGGCGTATCCGGAAATTCAGCTATGGGTTTCTATGTTCATCAATCTAGCCCCTGTCGCCATTTTTGTTCTCCTATGCTTTGTTGCAAAAGGAAACATACAGGTAACTTTTTGAATGATAAACTTGCATTTGCGCCATCGGTACTTACTACAAAACCCGTGGCATTTTGTGTCAGCCAATCAGAAACGACTTTACATTTGTCAGCCATTTGTAAAAGATTTTAACCATGAAATATAGTTTTTTGTGAGAGTGAAGACTCAATTCCAAACTAAAGTTTCAGTTCATGTTATGATTTACGATATGATAATATTACATAATGTCATTATAACAGTAAATATGTGTACCATAAACCTATGAAATGGAAAATTTGCTAAATTTATGTGAGACAAAATGACTTTCAATATAAATGTGTACTCTGAGCACATTAAACATTCAGTGTTCTTTGTAAGCGATGATGCAATAATTTCTAAAACAGGCGAAAACTAATATTAAACAGACCAAGATGAAAATGCAATGACGTAGACATATATGAAGTAATCTAAATTAAAAAAAAAAAAAAATGTTGTAGTTAATCACTTGTGAAAGATATCCATGGTCTAAACTTTTAGCATTTTCTGCGATCTAACTGCCACCCCCTTCTCGAACCGGGGTTCGAATCTCCGTAGAGTACGAATTGAAAATTCTTTAACCTGAGTTATAATATTATTTGTTCGTATTTACAAAATTTCTGTTAGTATTATACATCATTCTCACAAAGAACCCAGGGATATTACTTTCCTTTCTGTTTGGCGTATATTTATAATTCTCTCTTTCTTTCTCTCTCTCTATCATTGTGTGTGTGTGTGTGTGTGTATATATATATATATATATATATATATATATATATATATATATATATATATATATATATATATATATATATATATATATATTTTAGGTTGATGAAGTGTCGTGTCCTCCAGTTATTTTTTTTTCTCCAATTTTTCTTTTTCAGCTTACCTACGCTGCCATTTTGTCTCTTATATACTCTCTCGTGATGATGATAGTAATCGTGGGGCTCTTGCGTCAGGCTGCTCAGTTTGGATTTTGCTCAGTCACAACTATGTTTCTTCTATTCGTGGCAGGGATCTTTGTTTTATCAGCATTCCTACATCCCCAGGTAAAATTGATACGAGTTCGGATATTTTTATACGAATATATTCCTTGTTAATGCAGTGTTAATAATAATAATAATAATATAATAATAGTAATAATAATAATAATATTCATGCTCATAAATCCAAGTGAATTTTTAGTTCATGGCACTAGTTACACTTATAAACACGATATTGCAAACCAACTGAACCTCTTTTTTTATTAATATTTCCCAAACACTTGACAGGTCTCATTTTCAGAGTATAATATAGGCAATCTTACCGCATTCGTGAATGATAGGGTACCTGATCATGTTATTTTCAATAACCTCTTAATTACAATCACTAATACTATCGACATTATCAATAAAAGTGACACTAGTAAATCAGCGGATCTAGACGGAATTCACCCCAAAACTCTGAAAAAGTCGGCTTTATTAATCTCTGAGTCATTGAAAGACGTAATTAACTGTAGTATCCCGTCCTCTAAATTATCCGAGTCATTAAATTAGCATAAGTATCCCTAATTCTTAAGGGAAATGTAAATAATAACCCATCCAACCGTCGACCCATATCTGTTCTCTTTATACTTTCAAAAATATTGGAAAAACATGTCAGCAAACATCTTCTCGGGTATTTTGACAAGTACCAACTCCTCCATAAATCACAATCATGTTTTCGACAGAAACACTAATGTCAAACTGCATTGATGGTACGTATAGACTAGTGGCTACTAGCCATCGAATCATGCGATCTTTCTGGCGCAATCGTCACTGATTTTAAAAAGCATTCGATTTGATTGACCATTCGGTGCTCATTAAATAGGTATCAGCCTACAAGTTTTCTTCAAACTCAGTTGCTTGGCTCACGTCGTATCTCCCTAACAGACTCCTTGTTGTTTGCACTCGTACGTATACTTCAGAATTAAATGATATTTTAAGTGGTGTTTCGCAAGGATTTATATTATGTCTCTTCTTTTTCTCCTGTTTATCAATGATTTAGCCTTTTATCCAGTGTACTATAAAATAGATCGTTCGCTGACGACTCTGCACTGTATTCATCGGGTAAATCTCTTGACTACATTGAAAATAAACTTCAAATCGACCTCAGCAATATATGAGTTTGGTGTCAACAAAACCGAAAGCATGTTAATTTCTTTAAAACGAAATTGATGACAGTCGGAACAAGGCAACGCATAACTACTAACATGGTTTACTTCTAACTCATGAATGGCTTAGACGTATCTAGTATTAAAATAAAAAACTTCTTGGTATCTACATTGATAAACATCTCAACTGGAATACACATATCAGTCACACATATGCAATGGTTGTTTAAATAATAACTCTCTTAAACTTACTGTGAAACTTTCTACCTCCCCAGTCACTTGAACTTTTTTTCCGGGATATATACTACTATTGATAGACTACGGCGGCACTATATACTGAAACACATCAAATTATAATTTGTCCAGAACTGACCACTCCAGATAAAGCCGCCTGAATAGTTTTTAAACTTCCTATTATGTCTTCCTGAAATGTATTATTTTCACGTTTACACTGACTACTGGTAAAAAACGCGTTTTTTTTTTTTTAAATTTATTTTAATAGAATAATGACATATAAATCTTTAGACGATCTTTCTCCAGATTATATCTCTAACCTAACTCAACCAAGATCATCAAATACTGGGCGTAATCTCCGATCAACAGCTAACAACGACCTCCAGATTCTGTGGTTGAAAACCAATCTTTTCAAAAGGTCTTTCACTGTATCAGCACCGACTTTTTGGAATTCCTTACCCCTGAGGATACGCAATTCAAATTCCTTTTCTTCGTTCTAAAACATAATAAAAGAAATTCCTTCTTGACCAGCTGGAATGAAATATTGAAGCCTCCCAGTAGAGAAATGTTATCATTGTGTCCAGAAATAATATGTGCATGCTTCATTTTTTTGTATGTGTATATAACTTCTGACATGCTGAAATGGGTATACCTGTTTATAGTACATTGCCCATGTACCTTCCTGTTGACTACTATAAACTATTTCACGGTTATTATCTCCACTTCAAAACACCAGCGGTGTTTCCTGTTTCGGTGCAACTCGCTTTCGGATAGTTCGATTTATGAAGATGGAAGACGTAGATAATAATAATAATAATAATAATAATAATAATAATAACGTTGATTCAGTACAGCACCTAATCTTTAGCAGCTCTAAGTGCTTTACAGTATTAGATCACACAAAAACATACACAGCGACAAGAAAATACAAAAACAAAACAGATTAATTCATTTTAAATCCGTGTGAATACGTGGAAGATGGGTCTTTCATGACCAAATGTGTTATCCTCGTTAAACAAAAATTATTATTATTATTATTATTATTATTATTATTATTATTATTATTCATTCATTCATTCATTCTTAGCAAAAAAAATAATTTCAGGAATTTTTCTGCATTATTCACGGCTTCCTATACTTCCTTGCCATACCGTCCACATCATTGCTGATGATTCTGTATTCCCTTGCGAATCTGCACGTGGTCACATGGGGCACGCGCGAAACGACAACCCCGGTTGCTCCCCAACCTGCAGCTCAAACTCAGAACAACGGGAGGGGCTTTGTTGGCAATTGGTTAGAGAGGATCGGCATAGTGCAGCAGTCAATGAATGAAAACCCGAGTTCCGACTATCAGTTCTCGTGTGGAAACCTTCTCAGGTAGTGCATCAGCTATCAGTTCGATTTTTTAAAACAAAATTAGCTATCAACCAACATCGCACAGTGAAATCCAATCAACATATTTTGTTCTTGCCCATTGATATCTATCTCCTAACACTGTAGATAATATGTTCTTTATGAAAAGCATTCTTAAAATTTCGAAACATGTAGACATTTGCCTCCGATAAAATGCTGATGTACGTCTCCAGAGATTTAAAGTCAGTACAAACAATGGAACGTTTACATGATTCTTTCGCTAAGTTGTAAATTAAAAACATGAAAAATAAATGTGGTTTATACTTATGTGAATTATACCAGGACTGCAAGTTATAACATGTAATAGTAATAAATACTTAGTAGAATATGGAGATGTTTTTGACTTTTTTTTTATTTCTTGTCGTAAATTCAGTTTACCTGCCACCAGTCATAAAAAGACGGCAAATGGATACCTGTGTTTGCCACCGAATTTTGCCTCTTCCCATATTCTCAGATCTCTCCATATCCTCAAAAGCCAGATTACTATTCTCTAATTTTAACATTGAAAGATTTGACGGAGTGCAAAAATAAACAAAATTAAATTTTCTGTGATAGTACATGAATACACTTTGGATTAAAATTTCCGACAGTGTATCCTGGAATTTGCTGCAGCAAACATTGACGATCGACAAATTAGAAAACACGTTACATTGGCATGTGAAACAGAACTTTTATTTAATATGACGCTATTTTTGTCCAGGTTACATATGAAAGGATGTAGTGCCATGATGTATTTCAATTTGTAATATTCCTGAGCGAAATTATATCAATACAGCCTTCTCCTTCTATCATCACGTGGCACCTCCAGGCATATTTTTATCACATATAGCTATGTAACGAATCTGTTTATGAGTATTACACATGCCATGTAAATTGACTAGGCAAATGTATTTATAGTTTACGAGTACTGCTATTACGTGGTATTTTAAACTAGAGATTTTCAAGAAATTTTAGGAATGTGTGATATAATGGGTAAGGTTGTTTTTTTTATATTTGTATATAATTTCTATTCCAAATAGCGTGTATTGGTTAACATTATTAGAATTCTATTATACTTGTACAATGACTTACATCTTATTGGTGTGATAGAATTGGTATGTCACGCGATATCTAATGGACAACACCATTTGACATGCAAAATATAATCCATATTTAATTTAATTACAATCACATGAATTCCAGATGTGTTTGCTGTCCGCAACCGGCAGCGCAGTCAGAGGACATGAAGCTGAGAGCAATTCTCGATCGCTTGGATGACATGGAGTCCAGATTAAGTATGGGAAATACAAGCGGCATATACCACAGTCTAGCATCCAACCATCCCCAATCTCCTGATGCAGTGAGTGTGGATACACCATTACAATTCTCTGCAGCTGGAACAAACCTAGAAGGAGGGATCATTAAAAGTAATTCTTTTCCAATGTTGATTAACAATTTTTCCAGTCAATGAACAGTGAATCATTGGTGACTGTATAATGAATGTCACGATCCAAGATAACGTCTGTTTTTGGTATTGAACACAGCTGCCAATCAAGAATTTTAAGAGAGTACAAACTTACGGATTTAGGTTACAGTTGATATGGTGTAGGCGAAGTCACATTCAAAGTTCTAAACCAGCGTTTCAAATACTGATGGAACTACACGAGGTACGTCGGATCTTCACTCGGTTGGTTTTATTCTAAGTGAGACAGTTTGAGTATGCATTAGAGCTTTGGTAGGAACGCTTTTGTTAATTTGAATTTGCAACCAAACACTTTATCGCTGTGGTGCTGGTTACAACTTACTTAGGCATTTATTTATTGCCACGATTTAATATTACGTATTCTCCAAACGCTTGGTGTTTTCTTTCTTGCATAGAGTTCAATACATTTGAAAAATGTAGAAAAACATCCTACAATATGCCTCTCACAGTGACTACTTGATCCCTTTGTCTTTCTTATATTTTGCTTTTTACGTGTTCCAGATAATCCTATGTACGAGGAACCTAAAGTAAAGAAGAGGGATGATCTTAAAAATCCATACTGGTTAGATGACAGCGTTTTCCATCGCGGAGACACCGAGCACCTGCCTGAAAAGGAAATAGAATTCTGGAATGAACTTATCGAGGAATATCTCCATCCTCTGGACGAGGACAAGAAGCAGAAAGATGCAATTCATAAGCAGTTGATACAACTGAGAAACAAGGTCTGTCTCTTTTTCATTTTAATCAATGCACTCTTTGTGACCATCGTTTTCTCATTACAACAAGTGACGGCTTCAACCGGAAGTTTGTCCATTAAACTTCCCTGTGCAAATTCGAACAACCCAGGTCAGAGAATCGAACCAATCTCAATGTCTTTTACGCTAATATTTGGGATTCTTCTCTTTGTCCAATTTGTCTGTATGCTGATGCATCGGTTTGCAACCATACTGCATGTCTGTGCAAGTACAGAAATATTCAGAAAGAAAATGGAGAGACCAATTGTACATGGAGATGATGTACCAGAGGAAGTGGATGTATCCAAGCAAATCTCGGTGGAGCAGGGCCTTGCCTTGGTGAAAAGCATGCAGCTGCCAAAGGTGGATGATGACGCGGTATCTGTCTATTCATCTGATAGCAGTATTGGAGAATCTGAGGACCTTGATTTCGGTATGTTTTAAAAGTTAATTTTACTACTTTTTTCGCTAGAATGAGGATAAGGATAAGCAAAGCATTTCCGACAGTTTTCGAAGCTTTTAATGAGATACATCGTGTCGAACAGAACGGAGCGTACTTTGCAAATTTAAAAACTGACGACACAATTATACTTCCTGCCAAAGTTTGCGCATTTATATCTTTTGATAACTGACCTTACTTGCCTTATAATACACCTGTTCACAACATCTAAGAACTGACCACATGTCGACAGTGTTTGCTGGTAAGTCCTTACTGAATGCACTCACACAATACTTAGACACTAGGCGGGTTTTAGTCGAATTATTAAGTAACTCTCAACATGAATATCTATAATAAAATTGGCAGAGGTTAAACTCCATGTCATCAACACTATCAAATTTGAAAATTTCATTAATAAGTATAAAAATATGCTAGTGAAGTAGAATTAGTTTATGGGTTTCTGTTGTTAGATCAATAATTGAAACATTATAAATTGTTGTCCACATTTCTTGGCTATCATCTGATTTTTTGTAATGCCATTGGATAAGTTTTCCAGGGTAGGTTCTTAACTTGGGAAAGATCTTCACAAAGACAGCAGTTGAATTGTTATCTACAGCCTTGTATCATTGGGCAATGCACTGTAGTCTAATTGCCTCGATACCAGATAACCTACTTGTGTCCTTATTTGGTAAAGCATCAAACCAAACTAAGATGGAAAAAGAAATTTAAAAACGTCTGTTGAATCAGTAGGCCACTAATACTAGAAATACCTACACTGAGATACGAGTGGAAACGGTAGGTTACTAATTCTAGAGATGCCTACACTGAGATACGAGTGGAAACGGTAGGTTACTAATTCTAGAGATGCCTACACTGAGATACGAGTGGAAACGGTAGGTTACTAATACTAGAAATACCTACACTGAGATACGTGTGGAAACGGTAGGTTACTAATATCTGAAATACCTACACTGAGATACGAGTGGAAACGATAGGTTACTAATACTAGAAAAACCTACACTGAGATACGAGCTGAAACGGTAGGCTACTAATAATACTGAGATACTAGTTGAAATGGTAGTTACCAATGCTAGAAATACCTACACTGAGATGTGAATTGAAACGGTAGGTTACTAATACTAGACATACCTACACCGAGATACGAGTTGAAACAGCTTGCTACTCATACTAGAAATACCTACACTGAGATACGAGTTGAAATGGTAGCTTACTAATACTATAATTACCCACACTGAGATACTAGTTAAAAAGAAGCTGCAGTGAGTTTAATCGACAGCAAGCCTTGACTTCGTAGTGTTTACCGTTTCTGAGTTAAAATAGTGATAATAATATGTCAAGTAACACACGCGTACATCAGTTATTGATATTACAAGCTCACTTAATATTCTTTCTATTGTTTGAAATTACGTATTTGTTTGCCTTGAATTTAATGGATTGTTTGTGTTGGCAAAAATTATATATTTTCCTTTCTAATGTATGATTTTTGATGTAGGTAGTTATTTTATTTTTCATACGAATTTGCAGCTTTAGAAATATCTTATATTGTTTAAGTTTACTTGCATGATACAAAACCGTATACATGTTTGACATTTTATTTTAGGAACGCTCAGAAAGAAACAAATGAAAGAAAGATGGCGACGACTTGCCAAAAAGAGGCATGCGGCAAAGGGAAACTTGAACGGAAACTTTGTAGCGAACATGAAAAGACTAAACAGCATTATGATCAGGGAAGGGTCCGATAATGTGTCTGAAAGACCAGAGGATCAGAAAGACAAAGAAGCAGAAGAGGAACAAAAGGTTGAAGAAGTGCAGAAAACCTTCAAGAAATTTGAAAGAAGAACATTGCAAACTATAGTCAGAATGGTTCAGAACCAAAAACTTAAAGACGCAATCGCAGAAAAAACTGAGAAGTTGACTGAGATAGAGAAGAAAAGACGAACGAAAAAAGTTCAATCAAAATGGCAAGAAGTAATGAGGCGAAAGCAGCTACAAGATATGAACAATCTTAAGAAGACTGACGATATCGACGGAGCCGACAGAAAGAAAAATGCATTTGCAGTTTTGGTGCAAGGCGCTTTAGCTCAACAGAGAGCAAAAGAAAACGCCAGCACTGACAGCGGTAATCAAACAACACAAGATGGTCACCACGTATATGAAAACGTGGATACAAAAACTCCCGAAAAGAAAAAGACGAAATTTGCCGTTGTTGCAGAGCTAGCCTTAGTTAAACAAAGGGAAAGCAAGGAGGATGTCAGTGACAGTAAGAACGAAACTGGAGCTGACGAAGAAGCTTCAGACCCACCGACCCAAAAGAAAGGAAACAAGGCTGATAATGCTGACGAAGACTTCCTCACCCGTGTCAGGCACCTTCGACCTCACACTAGCGATGCAGAGGAAGACCCTGTGCCCAAACTCGAAACCCCTAAAGTCTTGGATGATCAATGGCCCAGTGATGAAGTTGAACCAGAGGACGTTGATGTACTCTTTTAAACAGAACAACGGTTTCATGAATTATAAACATTTCGTCCAAACATAATGATCGCCAGAGGAAATTGTATTGCTAGGTGACCATTCTTGCCCATGACTTGCAATATGAACATTATCAGTATGCATGAAGCACTGTTAGCTGTTGTCGTAAAATGTTTCGCAAAAGACGCCTCAAAAGTGACATTGCGACTTTTATTCGTTATTCCAGATGAAAATATCGCACATGTCAACATAGGTCAAAAATATCCAAACAGAATTATTTTTTATATACAACTGTGAATAACAGCAAGTAATTTTGGGACAGTTTAGGAAGTGTATTTTCCTTTTTTCTGACTTGAAATGAATACATGAATAAAAGAGAATCTGTAAAAATCAATATTTTTTAAACCGGGTGTTACGTGTCTAGGATCTTACAAAAAGTAACAAGAAAAGAGTGAAGACAACAAGCTTTGTAAAATTTATCAAATAAAATATTTCCCTAGAAAACCAAGGTAAAAATGAGAAAAAGAACTTACGGTTTTACGAATCAAATCCAAAATTAATCCAAGAATTAGAAATTAGAAGTCCTATTCTTAAAAAGTCCTAAATGAATCTGAGTTCTAGTCCCGATGAAATTCAAAATGGAGGGCGATGACGTCTGTTGCATCCTTCAAGGTGCTGTTGTGTCAACAGTTCCTTGTTGAATCACAGGAAATAATATTCCAGTTTTGAATTCCGAATAAATTTCAGTGAATGTCTTTGTCCAAGAATTTTGTAGGAGCACTTGTATTTCCAGGGAAAATAATCACTTGAAATTCAATAAAATAAAAATTTAACTCAAACTGGTCACAACATACGTTTGGAGCCCGACTGGCTAATTCTTATCATAACACGAGTTATAAGACTAACTAAAATGCAAAACAGATGCCCGGATGGGGGTCAAGAGTTCATCATTCCAGAAGGAATAGAAGTTTGTTACATGATAATTATCACGTACTCCACGTATGGCCTTGATTCCACTGAATGAATCTTACTCTTACAAAGAATTTAATTTTTTTTTTTAAAACAAGTTGTTTACTAAAACCCGTACTAGTTCTGAATCAAGGTCAGCAACTAAATACAGTGTTTCTATATTATAACAGTCAGGTCAAACAGAACTGAACTGAATTTCAAAAAAAAATGTCAAATCCAGTAGACAAAGTTACCTTATAATAACATGGAATGAAATTTTATAAAAATTGAAACTAACAAACAAATAATTAAATTACATATACATAGCACGGTAAATTATTTTTTTTAGGTACGAAAAATCAAACAGCAACAGATTTGCTTTTTGTTATCAGTTATACAAAGTGTGTAACGTCAAAATTCTTACTTCGTCACACTGAATTGTTCTCATGCTATTTTGAATTGATAGAAAAGCAAAACAAATCACCATATACATTTCCATTCTTCAGTTTATAAAGCATACCGAAGACACATGAACGTAATATGTACCTCATTATGTGAAATCAGTTTTATTATATTATAGATAAATGGAGTCTGCACTGGGCTATTGGAGGGCTATGCCATGTTGTAAACATTTCAAATAAACTATGTAAAATCCGTGTAGGTATGATTAACAAAGTTAAATATTACCGGCATATTGCATGTTTTGGTATATTTTGATGAAGATTTTGTTTTAATTCTAACAATACTATTTACAAGGTTTTTGTGCAGCTATTTAAGATACTAAATTGTCGCCCTAGGCACATGCTATCTGTCCCAGATGTTTCCAAATAACAAAGGCTGCAAACGTGATATGTGTGCGTTGATGCACATACAAGACTAAAATAATCGCCAAATAATTGCGAAAAAATAACGGACACAATAAAAGCGAAGATTTGAACAATTATAAATTTCGGACTAATATAGGTGTGACAGATATGACACAAAATAATTTTATAGTCTTTCTATACAAGTTATGAACTAGGTACGAAGAGTAAGGTTTTACGAGTGAACAAATTGCTTGTAAACGTTTAGCTTTAATTTAATTATTTGATGAATACTGTATATCGTGTGCTACTGGCAGTTCTTTAGTGTGTCGCAGATCAGTGTTTCATTTTGTTAAACTTTGTACTTAAGTTATTTGTTGCATCATTATCATAGATTTGAATGAAGGGAAGGTTAGTTGTAAAATGTTTCTCTGTATAATATATAATGCTAATTGTTTTTACATTTTTACTTGCAGACATTAAATACTTTTAATGGATATTTGTTATTAAAATTATATTAAATCATTTGTTGTTCTTTGTTCAAGAAGAAAATGAAAGCCACTAAGGGTAAAACCCGTAGAAACAAAAACTAAAACTTCAAGCAGATACAGTTTTTGGAATAATGCAAATGAGGTCTTTGTTTAAAATTTAAACTTCTCCAATCTCATGAGATGGTTTACTTAAAAAAAAGATCGATATAAGTACAATATACATAGCCAGCAGGCAGGCATTTTGTTCTGTCCACTGATATATCAGCGATATAATAACGATCATGTCTTTACAACAGTGTTCAAAGAAAACATTGGAAAACGCGGATCCACTTGTTTGTTGTAAACATATGTTACTGTTGTATCATTAAATATACAACACACAGGCCTCAAGTGATTTATTAATGAACTTTACAAGGACACGTACATTTCAGTGATAATTTTTGGACAATTTATAATTAATGTGGTCTGGTCCAGCGACTTTGGTTAGGTCACGATGGAATTTTTAATCAATGATTTCTTGATTCATGGAAAACAGGTTGATTTCTAACTTCTAATTGTATTCTGTAGCGTATTAACGGGGCGGGGGGGGGGGAGGGGGAAGAGGCGGTTTCCCCGGGCGATAGAGCTCTTCGGTCGCCAAAACAGCTGATAAAAAAAATTAATTTCATGAAAATTGGTATACCTCTGACTGTAGTATGATTTTCAAAACGTGTACTAGAACAAAATACAATACTTAGCATCTCACACTTTTTGCCATATAACATCATTGGATGTAATATACAGATAAGTCTCATTGGCTGTAATATACAGGTAAGTCTCACTGGCTGTAATATAAAGGTAAGTCTCACTGGATGTAATATACAGGTAAGTCTCACTGGATGTAATATACAGGTAAGTCTCATTGGCTGTAATATACAGGTAAGTCTCATTGGATGTAATATACAGGTAAGTCTCACTGAATGTAATATACAGGTAAGTCTCATTGGATGTAATATACAGGTAAGTCTCATTGGATGTAATACCACACCCCATGTCTAATGTAGAATGTACTTACTGTCAAATAATGTCCGAACAAAATCGAAGTTTTGAAGATTGGAGGGGAGCCGCATTTTCTAGTTTGAAAGAGGTTTCCTAATTTGCTATTTCTCTCATTGGTAAAATTACTTTTCTGGTTTGAAAAGAAATGTTTCCTTCTGAGCTTTTTCTCACATTGGTAACACTACTTTTCTGTCTTGAAAATAAATGTTGATTATTTGCTTTTCTCATATCGGTATCATTACCTTTCTGGACCCTGTAACAAGATAACCGGGTTGGATTTCGGATTTACAACAGAACACTTTTGATGGTGATACAAATACAATGTTTATTGATGTATGACTTGAATGAGAAAAGAATATTGATTAATACGTGCGTGTACAAGTTCCAAATATTTGACAAGTTAACATAATCCGCACGAACCTAATAATGCAACAAATATAAATACAAATAAATGACCTTACACAGTACAAGGACAAAGGTGAACGATTCACAGTAATTTCACACGATGAAAAGAATGACGTGTTTTACTCATTAGTAAAAAATGATGTATTCCCTCAAATAGTAAAAACTGACGTATTTTACTCTAATAGTAAAATGGTGAATTGATTGGACAGATATCATACAAAAATATCTTTACACTCCCAAAACACTGGGCATAACAAACCCCAAAATTAGCCCACGGCTAAAAGATTATATGCATGGGGTAACACAAAACACTCCCGTCAATATCACACTTGGCTACCAGTCACACTGGTCAATCAAGCAAGCATCATTATAGGTAGTCACCGACCACCATTCAATTCCTTGGTCAATCAAGCAATCAGCGCCCATCAATTCGATCAGCAACGCCCGATCACCTGCTACTCGACCAGCAACACACTTCACTCAGCTGCACGGCCGCCGACCAACCAGCTCCGTTGCCAGCTCCATCGTCAGCTTCACAGCCGCCATGGCCAGCACCACAGCCGTCATGATCAACTTCCATGGTCAGCTCTACAGCTGGTACCCCGTCGACCCTGAAAACCATGGTCAGCTCCACAGCTGCCGTCAGCTCTGATCACCATGGATCAGCTCCACAGCTGCCATGGTCAGCTCTAATCACCATGGTCAACTCTGATCAGCTGAAAATACATCTAACACCGTGTAGTATGCATGACACGGGCATATACGATAAAACGTAATGACATTATATACGGTAAGTCATACAAATTACATTATCGGTACAAAACAATAAACAGGTTCAGAAATGAACCTGTATCCGGTAAGATTCCTATGGTACTAATCGTTTCTTAATAAAATGCAACTTTTTATTGCTAATATAAATCTCTTGCTAAGTCACAAACAAGAAGAGAAAATATTTGCGTTATACTACGCAAGCCAAAGCTTCATTGTAAACATACAAAAATATCAGCAGAGAGGGTGAACAGATCACTTGGTTGAATTGTTTTTGTTTGAAAATTAAAGCTTCCTACAAAAACTGAAAATACAAGGTCAATAACGCCAAACCAAAGCCTCTAAATGACCGAGATTTCTCTAATTGGGTTAGCTTATTTTATTACTTTATCGCTGACGTTTTGTTTTCATTTCTTATGGCGTGTATATTTTAGTCCCCGGACACTTACTGTTGGTCGTTCAACCTCTCTGCTGCTGTAATTAAATCATCGTTATATCAATAATGGAATATCATACAGCTAGATTAGCTCTAGAGCGACTAGAGAAAAGTAAGAAACATCTCCCCGCCCGGGATTCTGTCAAACAAAAATTACAAGCGCGTCAGGAGTCTCAGGTGGAATTTGTAGAAGGTGCAGCACAATTATTTAAACCAATTGTCGAACCAACAAAGAAAATTGTTACAGCAACTGAGGCAACACAAAAAGCTCTTGAAACATTACCTGTTGATATTGCTGGCCGTATTCAAGCAGCTCAACCACCACCCGTTCAACCTCCTCAACCACCACCTGAAGAACGGCCACAAACTCAGCCAAGAATCAGAACTTATATAGCAGATAAATTTACGGAGAAAGGTATTGCCGCTATCAAGGACCCAGACCAATTACTTGATGTTGCCGCGTTTGGATATCGCAATAGAGATAAGTATGTAAAACCAGAATATGTTAAAACTCTAAAAGCTGCCGATTGGATTAGGGATGTATATCGCATTCATACTAATACTCCACAAATAAAAAAAGTGGAAGATATTAATAATTTTAATATTTTTACCCAGGCAGTAGATGAGTATATTGAACAAATAATACATGGAAGGAGGCAAAGAGAAGAAGAAATGAAGCAGCAACTTGAAGAAGCTAAACAATCAAGGAAAAAAAGAAAAAAATGAAGTCGAAACTTGAAGAGGCTGAACGAACAAGGAAACAAACAAAAAAGATGAAGATTTAGAATCTGAAGAAATCAGAGGAAGGAGGGAATCACGTTCACCAAGTAAGAAAGAAACAACTGGAAGTGGTCTTGTTGCTCGAGGAAGTGGTCTTATTACTCCATGTCACAATAACGTCCTTGCCGATGTTGATCGACTAGAAATTCTGATTGGCGGAAAACGAACTGGTAATAATTCTCCAGAAATCATTAATGAAGCAGCTGCTATTTGTCAGAGATTATTTACAGGCGGTATCATGGATATTAATGTGTATCGGTCCTTCATTAATGATCATTGCTGATGATTATTTCAGTGATTAAAGAAACGATATAAAATAAGATGGTCATACATAATGCTCAACGTGGACTGACCATGGTCAGGGTAGTAAATTCGAGATTACCAACCTATAAAGCAATCTACGGTGATGGACTCGGTGATGTTGTTCAGGGTCTATTTAGAAGGATAGCTCCAAAAGCAATACCGATTGCAAAGCAACTGGGAATGAAAGCTATTGGCGTTGTTCGTGAAAAAAGTATTGGTGCTGTTGGTGACGTTGCTAGTAAAGCATTATCAGCAATTAAAAATAGACTAGCACGATGAATACGACGAAAACCTCAGCCAGTAAAATTACCCAGCACTGAAGTGATGCCTGCAAATGTTAGTAAAATAATAAATCATGCTGCAAATAAAAAAACTATTTGAGTTAGCTGGTGGACCCATGTCAGAAAAAGAAACAAATATATCCGCAAGTTTAATAGCGGGGAGTGGTCTTCGTGTTAGACGATAGTAAGTATAATAAAGATGTTCAAACGTGTATCTGATCCGGCATTTGACATGGATGCGCCAGTTCTCAAGGATGAATCTGTGCGCGATTATCAATATCATTCTTATGACGCACGACAGCCAAATCAGCGTGGGCGAAATGAGCTGCAAGTTCAGGACACAAGCAGATATTTCTTACCTGCTGAAGTATTTATTGAAGTAGAAGGCGAAATTTAATTTTAAAAACAGCTATTACTGAATATAGAGCTGATATTAAGGTTGGATTTGTAAATAATGGCATTATGGCGTTGTTCGACAGTGCTACATATATCATCGACGGAAGACCCATTGAATCAATTCAGAAAGACGTCGATGTTGCCACAACAATAAATGGCCTTGCAAGATACAGCGACGATTACTCGAGGTCAGCTGGTCCGTCAATGATGTTTGCAAAGGATACAACTGATCATCCAGAAAGCAGTAATAGTTACTACGGGTAATATAAGAAATGCTGCAGCAGACGCACAAACACCCGCAGTAATATCAATGAATACAAATTTCAACTTGGGATTCGCAACATGTAGATCAATGCTGAAAGATGGAAGCAGAAGATTTTCATGTGTAATTCCACTGTCACATATCTTTGGATTTTGTAGAAATGTCAGAAAGGTTATTTTCGGAGCCAAGCATACAGTTGTACTCGTACGAAAGGTTACAGACGATGATGCAATCTGGCGACCTGCTGGTGACGCTGGTAAAGTAATTCTGACAAAACTGTCGTTGTGGATGCCAGTAATGACTCCAACAATACCTGAAGAAGAACGTTTACTCTATTTTATGAGTCAAGGTGGTAAATCAATGTTATCATGGTTAACGATGAAAACAGATTGTGTTCAAAGTACACTTAATGGTTTATTCACATGGCAAATAGCATCACAGCAAGGTGTCTTTGCACCGCGACATATATTTGTTGCTTTCCAAGATGCTGCACGAGTAAACTCACAAACACAAAGTATAATGATATTTGACAAACTCGGTGTTTCTGAGGTTTCACTGAGGATAAATGGACACCAAGAACCAGCTGAGGATATATTATTAAATTTTGATCAAAATCATATAGCACGTGCATATCATCGTTTAATGTCATTTATGGGACGTGATCAAAATGTTGATTCTGGTTTACAAATATCACAGCTAAATTTTACAACTCTGTATCCGATCTATTACTTTTCCCTGGAACACTTGGATTTATTTAAGCAATCTGTCGTTGATATACACTTTCGAGCTCGTGTGACAAGAGGAGCTATTGCTAATTATAGAGCAACAGCTGTTATACTCAGCGATAAGACAATGCTACTTGAAGGTGTTGGTGGCCGCATGAAAGTCATTCATGCCCCAGTAGAAAACATCTAATTAGATCGCTCATGATATTATAATGTCATATCATCATGTCAGTGTCAGTCTGACTCCTGGTCAGATTAAAAAAACTACAATCAGTATCAAAAGAAAACTGGAGTAAAAATAACACTAATAAAAGAACAAATCTCAGGTGGTTCAAATAAACTATCAATGACAGAACGTCAACTCACGCACTTCAATGAAGCCAAACGATTAAAGACCGCCATACGACTTAATCTTTCTACGGGTGCCATTAAAGACATCGCTAAGATGGGTGGTATATTTCCACTTCTCGCAGCTATACCAGCGTTGATAGCCGTTGCAGCCCCAGCTGTTGCAAAAGCAGCTGCACTTAGTGCTGTTGGAACTGCTGCTGGAATGGCATTAAAGAAAGCAACAGGACAAGGAATAAAAAGATCTAAAAAAAAGGGAAAGGGTCTAAGACTGCCAGGGACACTTCGTTGATTCCTCCTATTGTTACGTGACAAGGGCTCTTACTCAGTAACAAAGAAAAGAGTGAAAGCCAACAAGCTTTGTATATTTTAACAAAATAATTTATTTCCCTAGAAAACAATGTAAAAATTGGAAAATAGGACTTACGGTTTGTGAATATAATCCAAAATTTAATCCTAAGAATGAAGGATACAAGTCCTATCACTAAACAGTTCTATTAGAATCCAGGTTCCAATCTCGATGACAAACAAATATGGAAGGCGATGACGTTAGATGTGGTCTATGTACGAATATCAACAATTCCTCAATTGAATCAGTTTTTATTTCCGAATAATTCCAGAATAAATTTCCATGAATATCTTTCAGAATTTTTTATAAAAAAAAGTCCACTTGTTGAATTTCCTAGAGAATAAATTATTAAATCCAAAAAACAAATGAAAAACAAACAATCTGGCAACAAATGAAAAAAACACCTTGTTCCTTCAAGACGTTAAAACTAGTCTCCCAGAAAAATATTAAGAATGCGTATTTAAACCCCAAATACATCATTTCAGTCTCGCGAGATGGGTCATGTGATCTCTTACTACAAGACATTTATCACGTACGCCTTTGTAGCCCAATTAAGAATCAATAATAAAGAAAAACGTTGTTTACACATGGTGATCACACAAGCAAAGTATGGTCTTGATACTGACCAATCATTTTAACTTCCTGTTTACGAACTTCCCAACCCAAGACGAACAAGGGTAACTAAAACTAATTCTCATGTAACACGTTTTACGTCTTAGATAAACAACATTTACTAAAAGAAAATATCGAATTACTTAAAAAAAGAATTTCGAATCCCATGGAAATAATCATTCCAATAAAATGTAATGAAACAAAAATAAAATAAAAAAGAATTTTAGAACTAACACACAAGCAATTTTATTACATATACGTAACACTATGTCCAATTTTGATTTACTTGATGCTGCTGAGCGATTAAATATTTTTAAAAAAATTCAGAGGTGTTTTTATGCGTGATCAATTACCGCAGAAACCAAACAATGTTGAAACTGGTATCATTAATTTCGATGGAAGTTCTGGTCCAGCTACTCATTGGGTTGCATACGAGATTGATCCAGTCGGAATTATTTATTTTGATTCGTATGCACTGGCACCACCAAAAGAATTTTTAAAATATGTTAGCAACATGCAAAATATTCCAATCTGATAATCAACATTACCAACACAAAAATTAACAGATCCGCCAATATGTGGCCGTGAAGTTACTCGCTGTGCTGGACGCTATATCATCATCAACAACACCACCTCATAAAGTCGTGCACGAGTATACATCGTCGTAGGTATTAGTAAATATAATGGTAGATATTTACGGAACATCAGCTAAGACTAAAACCCAGCAAGTTGATTTATCTAAGTATGCAACTCTTGATCAGCTCAGAAATGAAATTGATGATCTTTTAAATCTTGCAAGCGTAGACAGCAATGAAGTCGTTATTTTTCAGGCTCAACAAGGACAATTAACAGGCATCCTTGTACGAATTACAAACACGCTCAAAGACAATATTGTTGTATTTGATGAAAACGGTAGAATACAAGACTCTGGTAAATTAATCAACAATTATGCCAAGAAAACCGGCGATATTTTCACTGGTATTATTGTCATGAAACAAAACAAAATTACCGACCATGGAAATCCGTCCACGAAGACGGACGCAGCAAAAAACGAAAAAAAAAAAAAAAAAAATACGATACGTCGATGATCAAAAATCTAAGTTTATATCAGTTAACGGTGGTATGATGCGTGCATTTCTCGATATGAAAAATGGAATTAATCTCAGAACACCAGAATCAGATTTTGACGCTGCAACGAAGAAATACGTCGACGATAGCAACGTCCCGATGACAACTTCGTTGACGACAATCAACGATGGAATAATTGTATTTAGAACTGAATTTTCTAATTACGTACAAACGTTTCTGAATTTTTGTAGAAACATAAACAGAACCATTAATGAATTTTTTGGAAGTCCAGCGGTTGTTGACGTAAAGCTCTCCGGAATTAACACAAGACTCAACGATATTATCAGTGGAATTCCTGATATCGTTGAAAAATCTAATCTGATTAAAATTCCTCACAATCAGATCATCAATG
>JAECUM010093847.1:0-18189 GCA_016617855.1 Megalonaias nervosa | reverse complement strand
CCGATAAGTGTACCTAGCACGATGGATATACCAACAGATCTACAGATGTAAGGGAGTACGTGATGGAAAACATCTACGCTGGGACACAAGTAGTAGCTGACCAGATTTAAAAACAACGTGCGTGACTGATAGAAAGGAAAGCACAAATTTTGTCCTAGTTGATTGTTTGTTACTTGTTTTGTTTTAGCTTTTTATAAAAAAAATGGACATTAATTGTAGTATGAAAAATGTCATTCTTTTATTAAATGTATATACGTTGTATATGGGGTTGTTTTTGTTTTTGTTTTTTTTTGAAGGCATGAACTTTAATTTTAAAAGTAGTTTACTAGAACCAAGAACTAAATAACTTGTAAATAGGTTTGTTCCATGTCCAAATTTGTGTGTATTAAATGGATAGTGCTTAGATCATAGCACAGGCCAGAGAGCCCATGTATATAATTGAATAAATGTTTTGTACCCATACAATAGCCTTTTCTTATTGGAGTCTCTATTCTGTCTCTGAGTCTTTCTTTGGAACATCTCTGTCCTCTTTTCTCTGTGCTTGGATGTGTATTTGTTTGTTTCTGTATGTCGATATATGTCCCTATCAACCCTTTGTCCTATAAATACATTTCACCCTATAAATAGTTTTGACCCTATAAACCCCATGATGCCACCCATGTTCAATTCCCATTGCCCTCCAGGTGACATTCCCATGTTAAATTCCCACTGACGCCAATTTTGATATACCAATTTTAACGTTAAGGTCCGATTGACGCTAAAGTAGCCCAATCCCTTGTCGCTATGTTCAATTCCCATTCACTCCATGTTAAATTCCCCTTGATGCCAATTTTGACTGGGATTTCCATTGACGCTAAAGTGGCCCAGGGGGATCTTGTAATGCTAATTCCCACTGACGCTATAAATTTTGACGCCAAAGTGGCCGGGGGGTGGGGGTGTGGGTGGTCTTTTAATGCTAATTCCCAGTGACGCTAGTGTGGCCCCATATACTACTAACGTATGGGTATCGCGATGTGAGGAATGCGTGACCGTAGACATTTAACAGCCGTTATCTGATGATAGGCTGTGTAGCGTGAAATGAGAGGACTAAGGGAAAAGATTGTACCGTCTTTGTATTTTCACAAGAAGCTTTTTAGAGGACAGAGAACTTCCGGTTCCATTGGGTCCCAAGCCTTCAAGAGTTGGAGACGGAATTGAGACTCTAGCTAAGACAGTCGAAGTCGACAGAAGTGTAGTCGTGGGGAGAAAGTGGAGGAGGAGAAGGAGTCTAGAGAAAGTGGAGGAGGAGGAGAATGAATCTTGAGAAAGGTCAGGGAGAAAGAGGAGAACTAATTGGGAGAATTAGGAGAGAGAAACGATACACCAGATGAGTAGAAATAGAAGGACAGGTGGAAATCAATCTCACACTGCTAATCAAGTGATGCAATAGGCTTATTAAAGGGTCGAGCGGAAGGAGTGTAATTGGGAATTAGAGTCATTTGATTACTGAATTGTTATTAAATTGTTATTCATTGAATTTCAACCTTTTTGTGTATTTAACCATCTTACCGTCGGCATTGCTGACTGGGGGCTCGGAGCTTTACATCTATCTTTCGCTAAATTTAATTTTCAACAAAATAGAGCCTGGGTGGGGCATCTATAATAGTTTAAATAAAATATTGGGAGCACCCCACCCCAACCTTATAGTTCGTCACAATAAGTTTGGATCCTTTCCATAAATAATTTCAAAAAAAGTCCATTTACAGTCATACAATAAGTGCTTAAGTTGTCCTATTCTCTCCTTAAAGACGGAGCATTTACCATTATCGCTTAAATTAATCTTTTTCTGAAAACTGGTTTGTGGCTATAGTTCTATGTAGAAACCTAAAATTAAAGCTAATCAGTTTTGTGTCATTTGTACACAGTTTAGCCCAAACAAAATAGTTGGTCCATTCATTTACACCAATTGCACACCCTAGATGACTGGACCAAGTTTCGTATTTACCATTTGGCTCTTGTATCTTCGTTCTTATTAGATCTCTGTTAACAAATTCATTTTTTGCTCTTACCCAAAGGATCCAGGTTTTGTCCAGCATTACATGGAAACTGTTTCCACTTTCAAAAAACTTTGTTTTCTTTATCCACTTCACTGATATCTTTGATATAAGAGCAATGTACTGTATACAACTAATAGTTTTTGTTGTTTGTTGTATTTTATCAAAACTGAACAAAAATCCTTGTGTATCAGAAACGTCTTTGGTAAGTACAACACCGTTTGTTCTCCACCTTGTGCACGATTTAAAATTGTCAATAGTTACTAAATTAAGAATATTTTGAGACAAGTATTCCTGAAGGGTCGATGGTTCAATTTTCTAATGTGATAAGGCATAAATAACATGATGCCAAAAGATATGTTTAATTGTTTGAGAGAATTTTTTTCAATTTGGTTTTACCTAATTTTAATAACAGTAAACCTCCGAATTTTCCAAATAGTTTTGTTCAGAAACCAATTTTTTTCATAAACCATGTTCGTTTAGTGAAAGGCGCCGAATCCAGGAACGTTTTATATAACACACAAATGATTACAAGTGAATCATATTTAATCCCATTTCCTTAAAGGAAACTATAAGGATATATCTTTTTACCCTCTCGGTTTTGCCCCCCCCCCCCCAAGAACTTGAAAAATAATGTATTCAGTTCATTTTCTATATGGGATGGAGGACTTGGTGGAGCAGCTAAAAGAGTAGCAAATTTTGGCAAAATCAAGGATTTGCATCAAAGTAACTTTCCATTAAGAGATACGTTTCTTCTGCTCAACCATCCGTGCAATTTCTTTACTTCCTTCAAATTCATCGAATAATTAAGTTCTACCATATCCTCCAAATTCAAAGAGAAATCAACTCCCTGTAATTCAAAATTAGATAATGACCACTTAATATCAATTTCTAGACATATTTTTTCATTATTTTTATTTCCAATCCAAATAGTTGTTTTAATTAAAAACGTTGCAGTACAAACCTGATACCGGGAAAAGGCCATTTAAAATCTGCATTGTTGTATTCAAGACAAAGGAGAACCGTCTAATAATAAAAAGCGTCATCAGCGTACTGCCCTAATTTGTACTCCATTTCATTAAAGAACATGCCTGTAATATTTGTGTGTGTGTGTGTGTGTGTGTGTGTGTCGGGGGGGGGGGTAGTTCTACTGCAAGAAGTTCAATTCCTGTTATAAATAAGTAGGGTGCTGATGGGTCTCCCTGGCAACAACCTCTCTTAAATTAAAAGAGGGAAAATGTCCATTATTAATGACACAACTTTTTGATTTATTGCAAAATACACTGAACCATTGACAAATAGATTCCTCAAAGTTAAAAGATTTCAGAGCATTTTCCAGAAAGCCCCATTCAACTGAGTCAGAAGCTTATTCGAAGTCTTTCAATAGGAGAAGACCAGATTAACTGTTTCCTTAAGACATTGTATCAGGTCATATAAAATTTTTGTATCTTCAGCAATGAATCTCTCCCGAAACTTATTTTCAGTTGTCACTTGAATTCGACCGTTTTCTTCTTGGACACGTTTATTGGGTATTATGCACACTCTGAGTAAATAGACACAGAAACTTTTGTTTTGGTGCCCTTTCGAGGAAAGTCGGGGCCCTTTTGAAATTTTGGACACCCCTCCCAACACTTGACCTGATCCGGCCATATATGTCTTTATCTTCCTTTGAAATGTTGGTAATGATTTCCCTAGACTGAAATTCCGCAAAATGTTGCATATCATATCCAGCATATAAAGACCTCATGAGAAAGCCACATGTACCTTTCCAAAAGAATTTGTAGGATTCAACAGTAAATCCATCGGAACCAGGACTGATTTCATTTTTAATATTTTCAATGCTAAACAACATTTGTCAAAAGTTAACCTACCTTCACACCAGCTTCTTTGTTTCGTACGAGTTTGTAAATAATTGTAGCTTTTGCTTTTGTATAATTTTTCCTAAAAAATATTTCTGGTGATTCATTAACTCTTTTGACCTGTTACCTTTATTTCGTATTCCGTAATTAATAATTTTGTTGTTTTGTTTATGTAATTACTCTTTTCAAGGTTAAGGCAATATTATGAGTTTTGTTTTCACCAGACTCATACCATCTTGCTTTTGATCCTAACATTACACCTTCCACCTTTTTTTCTTCGGTTCCTTTATTATAGTAGGGTTATTATTATGATCCACTAAAGTAACGTCTGAATTTCAGTTTCAGTTTTCCTTAAATTTTGTTCTCATGTTTTGTCTTGAGAATAACTAATTGATTCTGATATTAATCGTTTTAAGGATTTTAAAAACAATTGATCATTGCAAGTTAATTTCACTTGAAGTGGGGTTTTCTCATCCCCTTCACAATAGTATTCTTCTACTGTGTTACATACACATCTTTTAACCAAATGAATATATTCACTGAATTTCCATGACCTCTGGGTACTGCGGATATCGATAATTTTAGTGTTACTGATGAATGGTCTGTTTTATAGCCAGGAATAATGGATGCATCAAGACAATCTGAAAACATATCCTCAGAGATTAAAAATAGCCCAGTGTACACTGTTTCACAGGTTTGCCTGTCGCCAGGTAAATATTCTACTCTCAAGACTGACAGCTCTCCATGGAGCCAGTAAGTCAAGTTGATTCTTGATGTCCTGGACTGCTGCTCGGCCATGGAGTGTTTATGGTTCAGGATATTTCTCCATGTCGTGAACAACATTCCTGTCACCACGAATAAAAACAGAGGAATTGTCAAAATTTACAATATCCTCTTTGAAACTGACATCGCATAGTACTAGCATAACGTTGTTCCACTGTGCATTCAACCTTCGTCGCTCTTATTACTGTTTCAAGACTGCTTTCTTTTAAATAAAGTTTTCACCAATCCCAAGACGGCACTTATGTTCAAATAGACATTTTCGCGCTTCACTGATATGTATATGATACGTAATTTAAATGAAAATTTTTTAGTTTAAATTTAAAATAAAACAAGTTTTCGTTCTTTGGATTCCAGACGTGACAAAGTCAAAATAAAAGCCTTTTAAAGTGTATCTGCCTGATTTGCACAGGAGTTCTGCGCACATCATGCACTTTGATGCACACACACACACACACACACACACACACACACACACACACACACACACATATATATATATATATATATATATATATATATATATATATATATACACACACACACACACACAAGTTATAACGTTTGTGAATAAATGTATTCTAGTAGTTTCTTTGTGTTAAAACGGTGAGTGTCCATATGTGCCAACCTATCTCGTGCAATCAGTCAGCAGCAATGTCTTTTTCTTGGTCGATAACATTTTCCTTTTATCGTCGATTTTGAACAACAATCAAACGATACGGTAACCCATGGAAAAAATCATGTCGCCGCATAAGGAGGTCCTGTAAACCGGTGTATGACTAAATTTTATTACAATCGGATACGCTCTTCCCAACAATAGTAACCCGGTTGAATCACAAGTTGAATGTCTTTGTTTTAATCGAAGAAATATCAACTGATCTATCCAGTAGCCTATGACATTTTCGTTTGGGTACTTCAGAAATTCTTCCAACTATGCAGTTAATTTTATCCGGTCGCACATTTAAATGGCACCAGGGCAATTTGATCTATTTTATCTGAACGACCATTTACGTTAATTGTTGCTTGTACATGTGTTCTTTGGTATTTTACGTTAACAGATTGTATCATTGTAGCCAACTATTTTACAATACTGTTACATTTTTCGTTGCTTTATCGCACTGACCCAACCATGAACTTTTGAATTTGTGACGTCTACTTTGAAAGTTTATGATATGGCTGCCCTTTGGACTATCACTCCCAGAGTTTATTGCACTATGCTCGATTTACCTCTGTCACCGTCTCGGTGAATCGCAAATTTTTTTTAAAGCACGAACTAAAAAAATACATATACATTCCGTGTTCTTAATGCTTCAGTGAGTCTTTTCCAATTACCTTTGTAATTATATGTATAACTTAAACCGTTCAAAAACATTTGTGACAAAATATTCCAAAAACTATTTTGTAAAGATTTACAAGAGTCATTAGTTCAACTTATCCGATATCGTTGTTCATGAGATGAAAAGTCTCACGTCATAGGTCAATCTCCGCAGAATAAGTCGGATAATGGCGGAAGAAAATACAACAAAGTACAGTGAACTCAGAAAGAGAATGTGCTTGATGCATTTTCTACTACAATATTTTTCTCGAATGGTCTAAGCTATGACATCTATTCCAATAAAAGATGAAACGGACAGGTTATGTTGGTCAAAATTATACACCAGTATTCCGAATAGAGACTCTGTGTAAGAACCAATAAACTTTTCTCTATGTAGCATCTGTCAAATATATGACATAAATTTTATTATTGGTTATTAATTAACGATAGTATGCTGAAAACCAGTATTGAGTTAAAACACGGCTTTACACGGGGCTTTTCATGCACATATACAATTCGATGAACACGGACTGCGATCAGCTTTTACGCCTAAACCAAGGTGAATAATGTACATGTTCGGGTATTCATCTAACTTGAACCCCAAGGTAGAGCGTGGTAAGTTACTTACACATCTGACTACACAATATTTTTAATAACCTACACTGATATTTACTTTAATCTCACGTGTTTCATATACTTATAATTAATACATTATTACAGTGCGCTGCCTCGTCCCTCCCTCCACTGAAAAGAATTCATTATGGAGCCTCGCCCTATGAGTTGAATAGAGGTCAACTGAGAGAAGGTACTCGTGATAAAAAGGATGAACATTTCTTGGCAGGCTTTTGACTGCGCTTAGATATAAGAGGTTGAGATCGTTAAAGGCTCGTCATCCCACTTTGGTCACTACGCCATCTGTTTTGGCCCTATAACTTAAAATGAATACAGCAACCTAACCCAAATCCAACACCCCCCCACCCCCCCACCCCCCACCCCCCGACAATAAACTACAAATGCAATGATGTCTGTTCAGGGCTGGATCTGGGTCTTTGAAGTTTTGTTAGAAGTAATCAGTAGAACAAACAACAGAACCATGACTTGCAGGTGCATTATACGATGGTAGATCATGATCTATGTTGTTTGCAGTTTGGCTCGACTTATAAGCTAGTATAGACTATAAATATTTAAATTGGTGTTAAATCCTAACATCAACACCGTGGTAAGAAAAAGAGGTATTACTAAGGCTGATATACAATCTGTTACAGTGAGACAAAAATTCAGAGATGTCAAAAAGGGAAGGCAAGGTGAGTAAAAGTTATGTAGAGAAAAAAAAAGAAGATGACCATGGGTCCAGCAATAATGACTCTCTCTTTGAGACAACGTCAATACGTCCCGCGATAAAGACTCTCGCTTTGCGACAACGTCAGTGTGTCCCGCGATAATGACTCTCTCTTTGAGACAAAACCAATGTGTTCGGCGATAATGATTCTCTCTTTGAGACGTCAATGTGTTCCATGATAAGGACTCGCTCTTCGAGACAACGATAATGTGTCCTCCTCCATAATGATTTTCTCTTTGAGACGTCAATGTATCCCGTGATACGGATGATAGGAGTCTTGGAGGTTCAAAGGAGAATTTAGAAACGACCCAGAACAATACCGAACGCGGAGTGTATACAAAGTCTATGAAAAAAAGGAAAAAATCATGTATTATGTATTCGTATAGTTTTAGGAGATGCTAACGTCTGCTTCTTGAAATACTTTATTCACCTCTTACTCTTTCAGATGCTTCCTTTATTATCTTTGATAAAACAAAATGCAATTAACACTCCCATTAACGGCAAAAACAAATAAAGCAACATGTTCAGCAAGAAAAGTGTGAAGGATGCCCCCAGGGTGAGGATTGGTTGTGGGGGATTGGGGGTGGGGTGCTCCCAATATTTTATTTAAACTATTATAGAAGTCCCACCCAGGCTTGATTTTGGTTGGAAGTTGAATTAGTGAAAGTTAGATGTACAGCTCCGAGCCCCCAGTCAGCAATGCCGACGGTTAAATGATTAAATACACAAAATGGGTGAAAGTCAATGAATAACATTTTAATAATATATTCAATATCATATGATCAAAATTTCCCAAGTACACTCCTTGCGCTCGACCCTTTAATAGCCTATTGCATCACTTGATTCGTAGTGTGAGAGATTTCCACTTGTCCTTGTATTCTACTCATCTGTGTATTCTTCTCTCCTATCTCCTAATTCCTACTCTTCCTCCCTGACTTCCTCCAAATTCCTTCTCCTCCTCCTCTCGACTTCTCTATACTCCTTCTCCTCCTCCTCTATTTTCACCTCCAGAATGCATGTCGACTGCGACTGCTCTGCCAGCCTCACTTCCGGCTCCCCTCTTAGTGACTCGGGACATCAACTGAACCGGAAGTTCTGTCCCCAAAAAAGCGTCCTGTGAAAACACATGGACGGTACAATATTTTTCCTTATACCTCTCATCTCACACTATCATCAGATAACGGCTATTAAATTTCTTCGGTCACGCATTCATTCACATCGAAACACTCATACGTTCTTGTATGGTAAAACACGACATAATAAAAGCACGGTATCAATTACTCTTATACATACAAAAATAAATTGCTTCACATCAGTACATACTACTAATCCTATTATATTAAACAATATCACAATAATTAGACTCATTTCTTTACCTTACAACTCATTCAAAGTACGCAAATATTCAAATATCCATGCTATGATATATTCACACATCTATTGTAACTAATCTTACATACTTCAATCATTTTCCCAGACTCACATTTCAAGCATGCGTAAACTCTAACATAACGCATTACTAAATGTACTGGTTACTACGAAGTAACCTAATAACGAATTACAAAATTAATTCTGACCACAAGCTAACAATCTACATAATTCTCTACGTAAAACTCAAGCCCATTTCTCAAATACGCATGTAAATGAAACACTACAAAGGTAATTCTACATACTAAACGATCACAGTAACTAAGTATGCATACTACAAATAATTACAATTATAATGCCGTAATATTCTGCAAAAATCGAGCAAATAACTCACTGACCTTTCGAAGCTTTTCTTCACTTAGAATCTACCGCTCTAAGTTGTTGTTTTTTTTTCCGCCAAATTACGAGTGGCTTCCCGGAGTAACCCTATTTCTTAAGAAATCTTCCCAGGAGAAACTAACTTTTTACTTACTTACTTGTTTAAATTATACTGTTATTGGTGTGGTCCCTCTCAGAATCATCATCATCTGAGGGACCCCCTAGTCCGAAAATTAATAGTTTTTATATTTTCTTGTTTTCTTTAGATTGTATGTGCAGTTTGTGTAGTTTTAATAATTTCTTTTTTAAGATAATTTTGTTTTTAGGGTTTAAACACCTTTCCTATTCTAGTGTATCTAAGAGCTTTTCCCCGGTCTGGGAGTCACCGCTCATTGAATTCTAGTGATCTTTGCCAGAGATCTGTATTGCCCTATGTGTGCTATATGTTGATGCTATTTGTTTTGTCTGCATTTGTTTTATTGTTGGGCTGGCTGCAAAAAGATCAAATATTTCCATAGTTTTATTAATTTTATGGGTTTTTAATGCTCCAGGAGTCCGGTTGTGACTTGTGTCGATACCGGTTTCCCTAGCTTATAACCCTGTTTTCTTTTAGTGTGTGCAATAGATGATAGAGAGGTCAAGAAAAGTAAAGTGTGTAAGACCTTGCAGGTATTATTTATATTCTCTTATTGTTTTCATTATTCCATTTATAAAATTTATTAATTCTCCATATATTTCTTTATCACTGATTTCATTGGTATATAATAGATGAAAGTTCGTATTTGTTCTATATTTTTTAAGTATCTTGGTTTGAATTTTTTCTCTTTCAGGTTTAGTTTTAATACACTCTAAAATTAAATGTTTTTTAGAATCAATATGTTTATTGCAAAATCTACAAGTTGGAATTTTATTTGTTAAATGCCTTACAAAGGCCACCTCTCCCGTTAACCATCTATCGTGTAAGTAATAAAATAATCTGCTTTGGGTGGCTGGCGTCTTTATGCCTGCCCAATTTTTCCAAATTAAATCCCAATTTAGTATTGGGAACTTACTTTCTATTTCTTGTTTCTCATTTATAATCGGTTCTATTAATATCTTATATATATCTTTCGTTTTATCCCATAGTTCTACTCTATTTCTATTAATATACAATAAATCCTTAATTCTTCTAAAATATCCCGGAGGTTCCAAAAGTTTTATGAGTGAGTTGTTCCTATATATATTTTCATTAAATTTACATAAGTATCCATATATATAAATATTTATCGCTTGCCATGGGTAAGTTGGTTTTTCGTCTAAATTTTTAAAACTGTTTAAGATTCTCGCTTTTTGCTTTAGACTTAGAATTGTGAGGTCTAATCCCCCCCTTTCTTTGGGCCTGCAGACATACTTTTTTGCTAAGTAATGAATTTTGTTCTCCCAAATGAAGCTCATTATCTTCCTTTCTATATTGCCGATCATGGTCTCTGTTAGATGAGTTGTATTCATTATATAATTCAATTGACTGTATAGGTAAGTTTTAGCAACTTGTATTCGGTCTACTAAGTTAAGCGTGGTGTGCGACCAAGTTTCAATTTGCTCATCCAATTTTGATATTAACTCACTATAGTTCTTTTGAGTTGAGTTCAATCCAAACGTGATTCCTAATGCTTTAACATGAGTTCTAATCAAGTTTGGCGGGAGACCTGGATGGTTTCCACGCCAGTTTCCTATTAATAAAATTTCTGTCTTGCTGTGATTAATTAGCGATCCCGAGACTTTCCCAAATTTTGTGAATTCCTCTTGCAAGTGCTTAAAGGAATACCCGTCTCTGGTAAAGTTTGTGCAATCATCTGCATGTAGTATAGTTTTGAATTCCTCTTTCATATTGGGTATTCTTAATCCCTGAATATTTGAGTTGTTTTTTATGTTTATGTTCAGGGATTCTATTGCCATAGCGTAGAGTACCATGGACAATGGGCAACCTTGTCTGACTGATCTTTCGAGCGGAATCTCTCCCGTCAGGGCTCCATTAACTAATATTTTAGATGTTATATTTCTGTACATTGCTTTGATCCATTTTACTAAATTAGTTCCAAATCCACATTTCTGTAAAACCTGATATATAAAATCATGCTCTATCCTGTCAAATGCCCTTTCTTGATCGAAAAGATACATTACTGCTTTTTCATTTCTACTTTTTATTAAGTCTATAATTGCCGCGATTGATAATGTATTGTTTATGATTTTCCTCCCCACTCCCCCACAGCTTTGATTAAAATCTATTATATACTTTAAACATTTCTTAATTCTATTTGTTATTACCTTACTTAAAATTTTATAGTCTGTATTTAGTAATGTTATTGGTCTCCAGTTCTTTAAATTATTCCTTTCTCCTTTCCCCTTGTATATTAGCGTAATTACCCCTTCCCTTAACGTTTTTGGCATTTCCCCTTTTAAAAAGATGTTATTATACAAAAGTTCTAATACATCAACCAAATCATTTTTAAAACCGAGATAAAAATCATTTGTTATTCCGTCTGAACCCGGCGATTTTCCCTTTTCCAAACTATTTATTGCTTTAATTATTTCATCTTTTGTGATAAAGTTTTCACATAATTCTTTATCTTTTATATCTATCTGTTTGTATTCAGTTTCCTGCATATATTTAGTTATATTTCCTATTTCTATTTTTTGTGATTTAAACATATTTATGTAGTATTCCTTAATGCCTTTAAGGATCTTTTGCTTATCTTGAATTATTTCTCCCCCCAATTCCAGTTCATCTATCTTTTTTTGTTTCCCCCTTTTAAGTTCTAATCTTTTATATAGCCCCCTTCCTTTATTGTATGTATTATTAAATTTCCCCGCCCTTAATTTAACACTATTTAGTTTTTTCCTTTCTATTTCTTCCCATAGTTTAATTATTTGTTTATCATCTTTTGTATTCGGCGTATTCTTTTGCTGTATTTCCGAATAGCATTTATGTATCCATATTTCTCTTTGTTTCTCTATCTTACTATAATATTTTGTTAAATCTTTAATTTCTTTTTTAAAGTTTTCCCAATCTGTTAATATGTCTCCCTTATCAATTTGTTTTAGTCTATTTATAAATATTCTAACAGTTTCTATATAAATTTTATTATTTAAGTGTAAGTTATTCATTTTCCAAATACCGTATCCCCATTTTACTTTGTTCCCAAATTCTAATTCTAATTCTACCAAGTTATGGTCTGCTATTTTTTCATCTTTGATATTGCAATTTTTTATCTTTACTATTTGATTTTCCGAAATATAAAACGTATCTAGTCTACTCCCTTTGTTATTTTGATATGTATAGGTATATTTCCTAATGTTGTTATTTTTCCACCTAAAGGTATCTATTAAATTATTGGTTGTAATAAAAGTTTTAGCCCATTTTCTTAGATCTTTATCCGAATCCGACATTTTTTCAGATTTGTCTTCTTCTTTTAAAACCCAGTTAAAATCCCCTCCTATAATAAAAGGTTCCTTAAATTTCTGTATATAGTTTGTGATTTCTATTATAAATTTTATTTTATTTGGTGAGATACCCCCTGTTGGCACATAGACATTAAAAAGGTTCCAGTTATCTAATTTAATATGTACTAATCTCCCTTTAAATTCATTATTTATTTTAATTTCTTCAAAGTTTAAACCTTTGGCCTCTTTCCGAACTATTGTTGCAACTCCAGCTATTTTTTTGCCTGGGTAGTTGTTTGTGATTACTAGAGCGTTCAGCTCTTCTTCCAGTAGTTTCACGTCGTGTTCGGTCAGACCATGTGTTTCCTGAATAAAAATTATATCATATGACTTGGCATATTCTATGATTTTCTTTTCTTTATTTTTATATCCATTTATATTGACAGTCAAGATGTTTAGGTTTGATCCCTCCATCTTGGCTGTATTTAGTTCATTGTTTTATGTTAATTACATTTTTGTTTATATGAGTTTTGCAATTTTCTAGTGAGCAATCCTCGTTGCCTTATATTCTTGCAAAGTTAGAGGCCTCCTTTTAGGATCCCTCTGTTGCTGTCGGTTTAAAGATATAGCTCTTTGTGTCTCCCTTGCTTCCTTGATCATCTCTACAACTTCTGGCTCTGATGGGGTTCTCGGAGTCGAAGCTGACCTTTTCCTTTTTTGCACCAGTATTGGTGTTATCGATTCCTTTTATATTCCCCCTTTGGGCGGTGACTCCATGATGATTGTTTCTTCTATAGTTTGATTTCCGCTAATTTCCTTTTCCTCGTCTTTCTGTTTCCCTCTTATTTCCTGTTCTTTTTGTTTTTGGATCTTTCTCGCTCTGGCTTTTGCCCTTTTTTTCTCTGTTGAGCTTGTTTGACTCGCGTCGAGCCATTTCCCAGATTCATCAGTTGTGTTTTGTGTAGTATTGTTCGAGGTTGCTGATGTATTCCCTTCTACTTCCATCTGCTTTAATTCACTTCCCTCCTTTCCTTCTTTTTGGATTTCTTTCACTTTTTCTATTTCCTTTTCTGGCATCGAAGTTTCATTCTGATTTTTCTCTCCTGCTACTACCGCAGCATAGCTATTTGGTGGTGCATTTGTTCCACTCACTCCTTGACAGTCCCTTTGTAAGTGACCTGTGTTTCCGCATCTATAGCAGGCTCTGTGGTACTGGCATCCTTTAAATTATACTGGCGTGCGCACATATGTGCATGTGCCAGTACTAACTTTTTGCTTGCGAGTTTGAAGTTATAATTCGGATCTAAGTTGTAATCACACCCTCTGTCTTAATTCCGATTGGATGTCGCTGTGAACTGATCCAATCAAACTTAGCGGACAGTGTCGTCTCGCTGTCTGTCCCTGCGGGATTCCTTTGATCTCTGAACAAATACTTACACTTAGGTGAAAATACTACAAGCCTTTGTCTAGTTGGCCGAACTATAGCCTGGCTGGCGGTCACGATAACCTTGCATAAGGGATTAACACTAGCCTGCGGCAATGTTTAGACATCAAACGCTGTAATAATACCCTAGTTTATACACTTCTTGATAGCCGGGATGAACAAAAGTGACAAAAGAAACAACCTGACAAATACTCCAAACCTAAGCAATCAACTTATCACGTTACCAATAATCCACACACTACTGCTGTCAGTTTTTTCGAAATGAAGCAAACAATCGCTAAACAAATTATTTTCCTAGAGTAAGTGGAGGTTAAGAAGGAGTAGGTTGAGGCTAAAGACCACTACTTAGAGAACTTTTAACCAAATTAGCTATAGACATAGCAACTGTTGTTATTGAAAAAAATATATCACGGCATGTATAATTCTATTTATCATGTAACATTTGGTAGTTTACACAAATTCAAACATAGTACAACCTGAGATATGACATTTTGATATGGTGTAAATGTGGGCACGATCAAAAACTACATCGGTTTTGACTTCCAACATCAACGTCAACATCGCATCAACAAACATTTTCAGCTGTCGACCAACATAACATTATGTCAACCACAGTATTCTTCAGCAGCCAACAAACCATAACTGTCCTGGGGAACGTACAACAACTGCAGATAACATGACCTTGGTAAAAGAGTGGACAAGTTCTGATGTGAAAAATATATTGCTCTCAATGAACTGAGTTTCATTTCACTTTGTATCGCGCAATCCGCCATTCCATTAGCGCTGCCAGACTTATTTGACTTTATACGGCGCCCATCTGTCCCTTACAGACTTCGAGTTATGGCTCTTGAGACTTTCAAAGTTCTGAATAAATGTGTTCCCGAATGTTTGGATAATTTCATATATTTAAACATAATAAATATAATTTTAGATACTCAAATAGTTTAGATGTATCAAGAATTAAAATCTCAACATTTGGCAAAATCTTTTAGATATGTAGTTCCCATTCCATGAAATGAGCTACCAAGTCACTTTAGAGAGCAATCACGTTTTAATTCATTTAGATCTTTAATCCTGGAATGGTAAAAACGGTAAATGTAATATCTAATAATATTGACCCCTCACCACTCCCCGCCATGATGACAACTTATGTTTGTGTTACCGTTTTTTCTTTATTTGTCCTTGTCTTGTCTACTCTCTAGTCTCTAATCCCCAACTGTTAGCTCCGATCTTTCTTAAAAAACACGGAAGCTGCATTGCACATTCTTTTTTAATTTCTAATTTGGAGCTTCTGCATTTAATTTCAATTTCAATTTTTTATCCTAAATTATGATTTTAATTTACCAAGATAGTAAATTAACTTTTAATTACCGCCTTTTAAAAATGCTTTGTTTGCTCATGCTTCGTTGTATGTGAGATCTTTATGTGTGTGTGTGGGGGGGAGGGGGTTTGGGGTTGCCCAATTGTATCTATATTGTGACGAACTATATGGTTGAGGTGGGGTGCTCCCAATATTTTATTTAAACTATTATAGAAGTCCCACCCAGGCTCTATTTTGTTGGAAGTTAAATTCGGTGAAAGACAGATGTAAAGCTCGGAGCCCCCAGTCAGCAATGCCGACGGTAAGATGGTTAAATACACAAAAAGGTTGAAATTCAGTGAACAACAATTTAATAACAATTCAATAATCAAATGACTCAAATTTCCAATTACACTCTTTCCGCTCGACCCTTTAATAAGCCTTTTGCATCACTTGATTAGCAGTGTGAGATTGATTTCCACCTGTCCTTGTATTTCTACTCATTTGTTGTATCCTTTCTCTCTCCTATTTTTCCCAATTCCTTCTCCTCTTCCTCTCCGACCTTTCTTCAAATTCCTTCTCCTCCTCCTCATCCACTTTCTCTAGACTCCTTCTCCTTCCTCCTCCACTTTCTCCCCCACGACTACACTTCTGTCGACTTCGACTGTCTTGGCTACAGTCTCAATTCCGTCTCCAACTCTTGAAGATTTGGGACCCAATGGAACCGGAAGTTCTCTGTCCCCTAAAAACTTCATGTGAAAACACAAGGACGGTACAACCTCTCATCTCACACTATACACAGCTTGTCATCAGATAACGGCTGTTAAATGTCTACGGTCACGCATTCGTTCACATCGCGATACCCATACGTTCTTGTGTGGTAAAACAAACGTCATAATACAGCACGGTATCAATTCCTTCTTATAAATACATCAATAAATTCGGTCACATCAGTACATATTCCTAATCCCGTTGTAATAAACAATATCACAATAATCAGAAGCATTTCTTTACCTTGCAACTCATACAAAGTACGCAAATATTCAAATATCCATGCTCTGATATATGCATACGTCCATAGTAAATAATCTTCCAAACTTCAACCATGTTTCCAAATTCACAATTCAAGCATGTATAAATTCTAATATAACGTATCTAATAAATCTCTACTTAAGGCTCAAGCCCATTTCTCAAATACTCATGTAAATGAAACACTAGAAAGGTAATTCTACATACTGAACGATCCTAGTAATTAAGTGTACATACTACAAATAATTACAATTATGATGCCGTAATATTCTGCAAAACTCGAGCAAATAACTTACTGACCTTTTCGAAGCTTTGTCTTTCCTTAGAATTACCTCTAAGTTCTGCCGCCAGATTACGAGTGGTTTCGTTCTCGGAGTAAACCCAATTGATCTGCAATCCTTCCAGGCGAATACTAAATTACTCTTACAATTTCGGAAAGTATCATTCGGGTCTGAATTGTAATCGCACCCTCTATCTCAATTTTGATTGGATATCGCTGTGGACGGATCCAGCTAAACTTAGCGGACAATGTCCCTCTCGCTGTCTGTCAACGTGGGGACGGATAGGAGCACGCCCCGTTCATCCCGTGGACTTTCCTTTTGATCACTGAACTAACATTTAACATATAGTTGTGATAACGGCAAGCCTTTGTCGACTGAAGATTCCGGTCTCTGGCCGGTCATGAAACCTTGCGTAAGAGTTCAACACTAACCCCACGGCAATCTTTAGAGATTAAACACAATGCCACGGTAATATTACCAAGACATGTAGATTTTAGCTTATACATGACTTTATAGCTGGGGCTTAGCAAACGTGACATATATGATACGCTGTTTGTACAATCGGAGTAAAATCATATCTCCACTGTCCTACGTCAAGACACGTACGATAATGGAGATCTGATTTTAATCGGATTGGCTGTTTGTATGTCTTGTAAATCGTGCTTATTGTAATGACTTATTTGTTTATGTAATGTCGGTAGAAAGCTCATTAGAACTTATGTTGAATTGTTTTAAATCACGCCGACATTAAATAAATCTTTTCCATCGATGGTTCTCTCAGTCTTGTAGACCAACAGGTAGATCTCCGCTTTTTTGGTAGCGGTAATGTCAGAAGAAAAAAAAGCGGAGATCTACTTGCTGGTCTGTCATTCTTGATATTTATAGACATCGTAGCATGCACGAAGAAAGGGGGGAAAAAGGAACAGTATCCATTTCAAACCAAAATTGTTACAGAAACAAAATGGGAGAGTGGGAGATGTTTTGTTCGATTTTGAAGGTAATTTTTAAACAAAGTACGAAAGTGCCGTGAGGTACCCCCACTTGCCTGCTCCGCAATTTTTCACAACAGAGGACGCTACAAATGACATTTATGCTTCATTCATACTGTAGAAAGGGAGGTAACTTTGTCATGACTGGCACTGCGTCGCAGAATAGTGACACCAATACCGACACCTAATCAGGTATCACGGTACCAATTGCTTTTCCATAGACCTCAATGCTGATGTTTTGTGAAATAAATATACTTTCTATCCTACCTCAGTATGCATGTCACACACTGTCATACAGAACACTGTTAGATTGTAAATTTGACAAGGACAGAACCAGGTACTCCATTGCATTTAAGAGAGATAACTCTGCTGTAACTAGACAGGGGTAAGAGTTATCTAGTCACACCAGACACATTTTCAGTCATGTGTACCACATTTTAAAAAAAATCATAAAAAATACAAAATGTGATCTAGATATGAATTAACATAATCTCACATGTTGCCAAGAGGCTCAACTTTTTTTTAAGCCTAACAAAAAGTACAACTCTTACATAATGCACCAATCACAGCTAGTTTTGTTGTTTATTTCTGAATACAATGTTCCTACACCTTAAGCTCCGCCCACCTGGGGTTGTACAATTGGTACCGTTATAC
>JAECUM010093846.1:0-27570 GCA_016617855.1 Megalonaias nervosa | reverse complement strand
ATATATAAAATCCTAAGGCAGCATTAATATAATTTTAAATAATGAAAATAGAAAAACAAATCTGGCTATAATGAACATAGGTAGAATTAAAGAATGAAACTGATTCAAATGTTGTGGTGCAGTTTATCGCATCACACCGAAAACAGGTAAGACACAAGGGGAGGGATTGTATCACACTGTCCTCCCAAGAGTGAATGAAAAAAATTGAAACTTTGTAACAGAGTGATAACATCTTCTCGTAATCGAAATATTGGGAGTATTAGGGTAAACATCAGAACTCATCCAATATCACAGTATGCTGACGACATCTTAGGATGGCGCTGACAAGTGTATAGTACATAGAAAAAAATTGTGCCAATACTGTTGGAAAGCAACTGCCAACATTTAGGAGTTTTTCAATGATATAAACAGAGAATGTTTAATACAAATTATGAAAGCATTGGAATTTAAATGGAAACTGTTCTTGCTGGATCGAAACGCGCTGAAAAAAGGCAATATTTTATGCACAGAGCACAATATCTTGGGAAAATTAAACATTTCAAGTTAAGAACATAAAAGACAATTATTTATTCAAACATTTTTTTTTTAAAGGTATATGTCTTAAAATATTAATCCAAAACTCATACATGTGCATTATCAATCAAAAGAGATAATCCTCTTGTCACATCTGTGTCATACTTTTTTTTAGTAATATAAGGTAAACATTTTTTGTATAAGAAAGGAAACAGTTTTCACACCTTTTCAACCAGTAAGATTCAAGATGTCATAGAACGTTGTACATTAAAATAAAAAACATTGTTGAAAATGAAATTTTTAAAAAGTACATTTTGAATCTCTCTATTGGCATTGCATGCATCCGCAGAATTGAACATGGGCAATACCCTCATTAAAAAGGCATGAAGGTGACGAACTGTTGGCAGAGTGAGGTTGTACTTGATGTCTACATACATATTAGTTTCAAGCAACATCTTGTGTTGGTACATGCTGGGGAAAACCGGCCATTGTCCAAGAGCACATCTTGTTTACAACATGTAACTGCCAACTCTTGACTACTGCAATGCGATGAATAGTCACCTTTGACCAATGGCATCGACCGAAACCACTTCCCAGTTTTTCATCCTGTTGCAAAATGATATTAGTGATGTAGACAACCCCACTAATTATTCCCAGAAAACGCATTCGAATCCAACTACAGCGACCAGAAAAGTTTATATTCAAGACTGTTTGACCTGACACAGCGTCACATTCGTTCCAAATGGTTTGATTTCAGAGTTTTAGTTACATTGATTAAATTTAGCAAGGTTATAAAATCGGTTGAAGATGCAAAACTGCGTCCACCTCATTATCAATACAATCAGGCTCAATAGAAAAGATATTGACAAGTTTTGATCAGTATAAATCAACCAAGAATATAATCTTTAACAAAGGTACAGTCCAGCTTTTTGCACAGAGAGCTTTTAAGACCAACACCATGGAGAGAAGGGTTACAGCCGGCATGCAGTTTCAGAGTTTAAATAAATGTCCTGGAAGTCAAACATTTTGATCAGATCGAGATGGTTATCGTTAACCTTAAGCCGTAATAATACTAGCACCAACTCCGAATTGAGAATTGTTTTTATTTTGGACACTTTTGAATATGTAAAATAAATTAATTGAAAACTGGTGACACTAGAATATAATATAAGATAAAAAAGACCTATAACTACTTTTATGGTTCGCCATTAAAAATCTCCATGTGTTTCATTATATTGGAAGAGAACAGTATATGTTGTACATTTCTTGAAAGAAGCTCATTATTGGTCACGACTCTAAAGATTTAAACACGCTTAATATTGATACGAAACTCAACTGATGTAATTTTTAAAAATGATTTAATGATTCCAATTAGAATAAAATTAATGTGTAGTCCTAGCGTTGGCACTTTTGTTTCTTTTGTGCATTGATAAGTGGAATTAAGGAAAGTAAATGGTTCGATTGACAGTTTAGACTTGGTTAAAAGAAATACAACATTGTAATAGGTGCTTGTTTTTGACTGCAAAATTTATTCGTTCCTTAGGAGATAGATGCCTGCCTGTCAATGAATACTTATAGGTTATGTGTTAAGGCATGTAGACAAACCTCTCAGACTCATTAGATCTCTTTAGCAATCAACTTGTCCTCTTCAGATATTATACGTAGTCTGCCTAAAGCTAACAGTAGTGAAATAACTTAAAACTGTCATCAGTGTGTGAGTAAGATTTATTATTCATTACGAAGTTTTGATGACCCTTGCTAACAACTTATCTTCAACTTTATTCGTGTATAGTTGTAGAACTAACTGCGTTTCCGCTTCGTAAGAGATACTCAAGTCACAAAAATAACCTTCCTGGTCAACAATTTTAGTTTCCTTTGTAGCACGCTCATTGCACTTACTGGTATTTAATCACTGCAATGATGAACATAATCATTTATGGCTTTTCATAACTGAATGGATATGTTAACGAAGGGATGGGTCTAGAGGATAAAGCACCAGAATTCAAAGTTGTGTACAAGACCGGCTGCGAATGAATATTGACAAAATTGTTATATTGTGTAGCTGGAAATTTAAAGCTGAAAAAATTAGTTTACTTAAGACATAGTGAACAATTTAAAAATGGCTGACACGAGAAACTTCAAGATTGAAAGTGTAACCAAACAAAAGTTTACACACAAATTTATTTATTAGACACAAATTTAATCAACATTGACCATAACCTGATCAAATTTAACTAAACCATCCCAATATGTGAAAAATCAAGAGTTATGCAAACAAATGTTACTAGGTTCTGAAAAAAATTAAATTTCAAATACGCAAGTGTATTTCCGATTACGTAATCATTCGCAAAAATACAAATAGCAGGATTTTATTATTCATACACGGTTGCTGAATTGTATATTAATATATATTATTATATATATATATATAAAGAATACAAATCATATGGCGAATAACAGTCCTTTCAAGTGCACTGGATCCAGCAAGGGTTCACTTATGTCAGGGATTGATTAAGATAAATGCAATAAACTGACAACGAACAGTGCAAAACTAGTATCTAACTAGCCTGAGCGCTTTCGACTCTTAATGAGTCTTTTTCAAAGGCATATACAAAACATAGACAAGACAAACAAACAAAACAGAAAAACCGTAGTGTTTGCAAAACTTTACATGGCTATTTCTACAGGAATTAAACCTCCAAATGTATTATGTTTCAATTAGTTTATATCAACTTGTTGCGGATACTGGAAATCTTCGTTGTCAGTTTATTGCATATATATATATATATATATATATATATATATATATATATATATATATATATATATATTTGTGTCTGTGTCTCTGTGTGTGTTCATTGATATTCTTTCATTCATTTGTTTGGTTCATATTTTTTTAATCAGCTTCCATTTCCTCATTAGTTGTTGGTGAGTCCTCTGAAATTCCCTTATAATCAAGCCTGTAGTAATCTGTCCTGCTTTGGTGTTCCATCTTGTATTTCCCTTTGCTGTACTTTCTACTTCTCCACATTGAAACACCATCCATTATTCATTTTTTTTTTCTGCAGATACGGTGTTCTGTCGGAGAGTTATTTTCTTTCTTTTCCCTGTTCTCTAAGCCCCATCCCAGAATATTTATACTGGTTAGGACTTGGAGATGTCATCTCGTTTTATCGAAATATATGTCCTCCCTTTTAGGTGTTTTTGTTTTGTCAAAAATATTTTATATATATATTACTTTGGAAAAAAAGAATTTCAATCAAGGTTGCTATTGTTTTTGTTTGATCCTTATTCTTGTGGTTTATTTTATTCCCTTTATGCATTGAACATAGGCTTGTAGTTCTCTCCCTCGAGGCATAAGAACCTGTCAAATTATGGATTTGTCTTTTTCTATCTAAATCCTATTCAAACAATGCTTTGGAAGAAAAGGATCTAAACTGGTATTATGTAAAAAAAATAATTAAAAAAATTTAAAAAATTAAAACTTAAGATGTCTAACTGAGAAACATTCTTTGGTTGTATGCTTGTTTGTACTGTCTGTTCAATCTCTCTCTCTCTCTCTCTCTCTCTCTCTCTCTCTCTCTCTCTCTCTCTCTCTGTATAGTGGTGTTGTTGTGTTAGGGGATTTAGCATCTTTGTTATCCAGCTTATTCAATTCAATAGGATTATAGTCGCGTATTGCTCACAGGCTTATGCGACTGCTTGAGGCCCTAGGCTTGGCGACAGTCCCTTTAAGAGGGCGCTTGGCCCCGAGCTGGGCCTTTCTTCATCTTGCCTCGTTATCCTATCAATGTGGGCGCACCTACATCGCTCCCAAACGGCAGACCCACCACCAGGTCTCCCACCCCGGCCGCATCCCCCACCCCACCCGTCACCAAAGATCAAGTCCACCCTGCTTTATCTCAGCCGGGCAGACTTTGATCAAATCCTTACCAGTTGTGCCTACGGATGTCCCTATACCAACATTGTGTGAGCCACCTGTGCAATTGACCGAATGTTACAGAGTTGTGAATTTAGAATATATTCTTATGTTGGAATTTTGCGTACTGAGCGTACTTATATGGGCCGAAAATTTTTCCAATCAGCTGGATGTGAACCATCCGTTACACTTTAGCACCGCTTAGATATTGTTGGTTGCAGATTTTGAGCCGCCGTCCAAAAGGATCATGATTGCATTGTGGTGGTCTTCGAATGCCAAACTGAAGACTTTAGTTGTGTTTTGTGGGTCAGCAGGCAGAGCCGCCTGGACTGTCCCTTACCTTTGAGCTTGTCCGTGTCCGGGGTGGGGGTGGGGGTTATGGGACAGCAGGGGGGGGGGGTCCTGGACTGTCCCTTACCTTTGATTCGATACAAGCACCGGGGTTTTGTGGGGTAGCAGGTAGAGCTTCCTGGACTACCCCTTGCTTTGATGTTTGTCTGGCAATTTGGCTGAATAGTTATTTACCTCTTTTCTGTGTGGGAAATCTGGTTAGTTATATCTTTTCTGTGTGGCAAATTGTAGATTTCGGTAGAATGTATTTGATAACAGCCTCGCTTTCGGTACGTTTTCTAAAGAAAAGGTATAGATTTTTCATTATTATGTTAATTGTTGTTAGCAGTAGGTAATCAGGAGACCTTCTTCTATAAAACGACTTAATTTTCTGTACATTTTAAATGTATACATTTCTTACTCAAAGATTGGTACCACGACAGCCGTGGCTTAGTACACGTAGAGCCGATTGTTTCGTACTTTTCCGTAAACCGAAAGAGACTTGGGTAGTGCTCGGTGTATTGATTTACATCACTTCGGTGTAAAATGTTTGCTGGAAATACGGGTGACTTCCAGAATAGGCCTTTAACTATAATAGCCGGTATGACAGAGTCATCTTTCCTGGAAATTGTCATTTGTTCCTGAATTATTTTCGGATCCGACGAAAATAGCCGCGTGGTATTTCGTTTGATTAAGAATGCTGATCGATTTCGGCTTCTTCCCGTTACCGATTTGCTAGTTAGTATAATGAATGATCAGATTCCCATATAATGAGCCATAAGGGTCAATTGTCCCTTCTCCACACATTTCAAGCCGGGTTTTTACAAGAGACCTGAAAGGTGATTATTTTTAAAAAATTAAAAAATGTGTATGATAACAAAATTTAAGTGCTTATCTTTCACACCTCACCAAGGAATAGCTTCGTAAAGACAGCATTGCTTTCTATACAGAGCGAATGATGCAAACATCTAGTTCTCGCCTCTCCTTGATTTAATGGCAAAAATATGTATCTACGATTGAGAGAGTCAAGAGTTTGTAATGAATATGATATTATGGTATTTGACATTACTTGTAACACTGATTACATTAGTAGCAGACTACCAGGAGTGAAAAATCAATGGAGAAACCAATTAATTGGCTCGGTATGTTAAATCAGATATCTAATCATTATTATCATCAACACAGTTGCATGCATCACAAGATATAAATTTCGCCAGAATGTTAAGAATTATTTACAGAATACACGAAACTGTCTAAATTAACCTTCACTCACAATGTCATGACCATGAAAGATATTCTTATTCGGGCACCTCTCATCACAATTTGCTTAATCATGGTTTGAAAGAAAAGCAATGCGTTTGCGTATCCGACTCCCAAAACAAGAAACAAGTGCATGTTATACAGGCAGTAATCTTGTGAGAAATCAAGTGATTGCGTAATTACAAAGCTTTAATCTTTTCCTTTTCCTCAAAGTTATATCGACTTTGGCACACAATAATAATAATAATAATAATAATAATAATAATAATAATAATATTATTATTATTATTATTATTATTATTATTATTAAATAAAATTTTAAAAATCTTCAGAAATACAAAACTTGGTCTAGCGGTATGCCAGTTTAATTTCAACATATGAATATGTTTATTCCAGGTCAGACTAGACAATATGTGCCTTTGAATACTTGATACTTAATGCTGTTGTGAAACGATTATTAAAAGGAGGAATTTGAAAATCCTGATTTCTGATAAAACTAAACAGGATCAAATGATATTTTCTAGAATCAATCTTATCTAAAGTATGTCAATGCTCAATTCACGAGTATTTTTTGTGTTTTTGTTTTGTGGTAAAACACTAACATGAACAGATGTTATGTATGAATAACAAAAGAGGTACATATACAAATGCATTTTAAAAGTTATTTTAAAAGGTGAAAATATTAAATATTCTGATACAAAATATGCAATAAATTGCAATGCCATCTAGCAATGAGTAAATAATGTTTTTATGACAAATTGTATATTTACAAATTTTTTGAAAACATATTTGGCGGAATTAATGAATTTAGAACAAATATTGAGTTTGGTTTGTTTTTTTTCATTCGAGAAAAACACCAGTATATAAAATAAGTATTGTCAATAGTAATTTAAAACTGAAAAAGGAAAGCAATGACTTCAGAAAAATGGCTGATGGAAATGCAAATAATCCCATTGTATAAAAAGTAGTATGTATGAGCCTTACTAACCCAAGACGATTTTGTTACCATTTTAATGGGGAAGCAAGTAATAACCAAACTTCAACAGTTCTGTGACCACTGTTAAGTTGGAGAGACCTTCATAATGCTGGCTCTAATAATAAATCGTATGTGTTATTGAGTTTTTAAAGAAAAATGGACTAAATGCTTTGGCAGTGACTAATAGTCAGCCCGCCAAAATAACGTGTCTACCAATTAATTTAATTGTAAATTTAATAACTTAATTATGATATACTTTAAAACAAATAAAGATGTTAACATGTTATTTTGTACTACCAACATGGACATTGTGTAATAACATAAAATTTGTGTTAGAAAATCTGCCCATTGTAAATTCTCAATGAATGAATCAGTCTGTCTTACTTAGGTCTTTATGTAACACAAAAGCTCCCACGAACCGATTCCTAGTACAGCAAGGAAAAATGGTGATAGAATAGACTCTGCCCCGGTAATTCTGCTCTAGAGTTTGTTTTCCTCAAGACAAATACCGCACGAGGTTTATTTTCTCCCTTATAGCAAAATGTATCACCCAGTGGAAGTTCTATTAACCTCCGCCCTCACCACCATTTTTCCTTTAAATGTTTCAAACATTGTCGTTAAAATAAGATGCATATACATTTGTCCATTTGTACATGATGATGTATGTGTTGCGGGGCGTTGGGTGGGGCAAATCATTGCCAAATGCACCCCCATCCACGCATGAAAAAAGAACAGAAAATGAGTGCGAAACAATCTGAACGTTTCCTAGAGTATGTTTTGTTTATAGTTTGATGGTTAAAATTATGCCCTGGAAATGCTTAGAATACAGGAACGTTCGGACGCTTCGTTATCTGAGTCCCCACCATGACTTCCATCTCAGCTAGATTACACTTCTCTCATCCCCAGAACCGAGCCCTCACCTTCAAAAGATATTTTTGATATACATCTTCGACAATAACACTCGTAACGTTTTAAGCTGACTGATGATTTGCGAACTTAAATTAATTTCAATTCTATTTTACCTCTTATAAGCACCTCACAAGACAGACGTCAATACCTCCATACGACTATTCGGTTATTAAATTTGAGTGGCTTTGATTTAATTCGTTGAAGGTTTTTATATCGTTAAAATTACCCCCCCCCCCACACACACACACTTTGAACGAATGTAGTTTACCACGCAACAAGAAATTTACTAACGTTTATCAAACCACTAATTTCCATCATAGTATTGATAGTACTCTAATCTGTGCAGTAAAGTTTTGTCCATCAGTGACATTGTATAAAGTTTGCCCAGGATGCTGTCACCTAATTTTCGAACGTACTGAGATTTTAACGCAGTAATAAAAGAAAATCAAACTTTAAAGCAATGTACATGTGCAAAATTATTAAAGTAGTAGGACAACCATGTCAAAAATGTTACAAAAGTTGAATATCCCAAATTATAGCATTCGTGAACAAAAGCAAAACCTTCCGCAAAATGTAATCGATTAGACCTGAAATAACCTACATTCTAATTTAACTAAGAGATGCCAAGTGAAAATCAAAACCAATCTGTTCTTGTGAGAGTATGCTAGTGTCCAGTTCTTATATATTATACATCTGAAGTTGTAATCCGATTAAATTCTCAGATTGATGCCACGTGACCGTACAGGAGAACTAGGTATTTTGTTGAGCACATGCTCTGATACCTGTATCGGACTCTAAATATTCGATACTAAAACCTGTGCTGGACTCTATCAGTTTCAAATATGGCGGCAAATAAGTTCCGTTTAATTAATAATTTCATAGGAAATTTATTCAGACAGGTCATGTTTGTAATCACTGTTTCATAAAAATTGTTTCGGAACAATGTCGAAGCAGGATAGAATATTTTGCTTTATTTGCATCTAATCATCTTAGTAAAGTACTAGCCCTAGTTTCACGAAACGCCTCAAACTGAGTGCACCCAAATTCCGATTTTACTTGTGTACAATATATAATTAAATGACATTCGGAATTTTTCAAATACACAGTAAATTTAATGTTAACAAATATGAGACTAATTACAAAACCTTTTATTACAATACCGCTCGAATCAACGCAGCTATTCAAGAATTTTTGTTTCATGACTTCTATACTGACATCTCCTGCATTATCTATTAAAGCAGTCATTTTGGCAAATACAATGTTTTCATCCCTCGAAATATGTATAGTTTATCGTTGGTAGCAAGTTGTACATAACAGTATTCTCATTGTTTAAAAAGTTTAAGTATTATGCACACATTTTCTACTAGTTCTTTTATAAACAGAAATATTTCTAGAAACTATCTTACTATATATTTTAATAAACATTCCATAATTAGCCCATTCAGTCTCCATCAAATTTATGTTCAGCAATATGTTTAAATCAGTAGAGAAATATATTGCTCGGTACAGGTTGCCGTTAAGAAATAGAAATGAATAATTGCTTTGTAGGCAAAATATTTTAAAGCGGGCTCATCCGAACCAAATCATTTATTGAGCCTGTGTTTTTGACACATGCCAATATCACTTGCAAAAATCCTTTAGGGAACTTTTCCCTACCCACAGCATATCGTCTTTGAAAAAAAAAGAATTGCGCATACATACAACATACGTATATTTACTGAGTAACGAATTAGACGACATGTCTCTTGTCAATAGATATCAAACATACACTCGACTAAAGAAATAGTACATTATATGGCACGCGGTGTTATTTTTAATATGTATTAATATTGCTATACAACCGTTCAAACGAGGGCCGCCTAAGATGGGAGAAGAAAGAAAAATAGACACTGGATGGGAAGCAGCGGTTATATCACTGCAACTACGCTGAGCCGGCCCAACTCCCACCCCTCACGTTGAGTCGGCCCAACCCCACCCTCGCATGCTAAAATCTTCCACTCTTACAATGTAGTAAAATCTGTCCAAGAAATCTGAAAATAACGTCAAAAGAGATACAGACGGGACTACGAACAAGAAAATCTTACAACATAACAAAAAAAACCCCAAATAAAATTCATAATAATTAATATAAGACTACCCATCCAAAATAAACAAGTAATATTTTTTTAATGTACCAACAAGAAATAGAGGTATCTCTTAAGTAAGGGGTGATGATGATAAGAGGCTTCGGTATCAAGTCACCATGCGAATTAAACAGACTCACATAGGAGTCTCAGAAACCAAAGGCATAACAACAATAGCAAAGTGATTAAAATACCCTCCTCCGACCCCCACAAAGAAACCCAAAGGTACATATACATATTATTCAACAAACCTGAGTCTAAGTATGCACACCATGCATATGCCCAATACAAGAAATATTGTTTCGTTTTTCTTTATCATAAAATATTTTGGGCTGAAATATATAACTAATGAACAAGGAGCTCAAAACAGATTTGATACAAGGAAATACCAGTCTTGGCAGCTATGCATATTACAACAAATATAACACGAACTTTGCATGCATTAAAAGGATAAAGTATATCGATACATGGGAAGAGTCACTTTTACGTTTCAAAATGAATGAGGAGAGGATCACAAGTCTGACAACAGGAATCTAATCAAGTACGTAGGTTCGAGTCAAAAGGAAGAGAGAAATATCATTCAAAAGTAATGTTTAGTTATTTGAATACATATCGGGGACGGGTACAGATATAAAAGCCTTTAAAAATTTTGAAACTTTCACCAACCTAGGCATGTTAGGTTCCACACACACACACACACATAAACACACACAAACACACACACACAAACAAATAAACACACACACACACACACACACACACACACACACACACACACACACACAAAAAGTCTTAAGGCATAATACACTCAAACTAGATATTGATTGTGTGTTTCAGACACTCACCAATATCTAATGAATGAACAAAAGCAATTCAATATATATTTACACTAACTACCTCTTCTACTTCCACTGATAAGGGATCGGTCCTCGTTAGCATTCTACCAATCGGATTTTTTGTTTAGCTTTCTACCCAAACCTTCCATTTTCTTCTATTTCCAACGTTAGCTTTCTTCCCAAAATTTCAATTTTCTTCTACTAAACCGATAACGGACTGGCCCAAGTTAGCTTTCTGTTACTACTAAACTCTATATTTATTTCTTTGCTTTTTCGTACAGTGAACTAATTTACTATAATCACATTTATAGATTATCCAGAAAATGACAAGGTCAATTTACATTGAATAATACAATATTGGTTTCTTTTGTACTCGTCAAGGTTGTGTGGTAAATTTGTATTGGCCGCCCATGACATCTCGTCCAAGATATGATTTTCACACAACATTAACTGGTACTTTAGAAATCCACATTGTATTATTTAGTAGAAAATAGAACTATAATATAATCCAATTACTTCAAAGAAGTATCACTACTACTTACGAGTCCGGAACCAATGACTTTCTGAATATTATCTGGATGTTACATTGAGAGAGAGAGAGAGAGAGAGAGAGAGAGAGAGAGAGAGAGAGATAGAGAGAGAGAGAGAAAGCTATTTCTTTGATAAAACAGCTCATTACTTCCATGAACCACAAATCAGTCCCCTTTGATTACTGTTACGTTTGCAGTCATAATACTCTAATAATGGAGAGGGGGACGAGTGGCCGAGTGCTCTAAAGCGCTCATCATTAAGGATCACTGCCATCTCACCTCTGTCTGCGTGGGTTCGAGTCTCGGGCTCGGCCAATGTTGCTGCGTCAGAAAGCTTACCAAAAGCTTCTCGTAGGTCGGTTGTTCTTTCTAGGGTTTTCCCGGGTTCTTCCTCCACCAAAGATACTGGCTGCCATGTATAGCCTATCTTGTGCAGAAAAATGGCGTCAAACCCTACAACAACTACAACTCTAATAATGGTGTCAATGGTTTGATTGCCAAGCAAAGAAAGGAAGATGGACTCAGGAAAGAGAGTGTTAAAGGAGTCAATAAGAACAAAAATAAAGGAACTTCTATCTGTCGATATTATCATCAGTTCGAAGATGCTTGCCAAATTTCAGTATTTTCCTGTATGTTTATAATAGATATGCTCCGATTCAATAAATAATGCATGTGTTCATACGGATGGTGCTAAAATTAATTTTATTTACACTCCAAAACGTTACGTGGGTATATTTTGAGTTTGATCATTCCCGGAAAAGGAAAGTTTGTTCGTTGCGTCATGTACATGGGAGTTTTCCTATTAGTGACATTCTTATTGATTTACACTTGTAGTGAGGTAAATGAGCACATCTGAAAATCTTTTTACGATGAATATCGAGAAGAACCTACTGCCTCACTATGCTTGTGCCATTAACGCCGTGGTCCTTGTGTTATTTGGGTTATCTGGTTTTCTTTTGAATGGATCTGCGATAGTGGTAATTTATAAAAACAAACGACTTCAAACCCAAAGCAACATGTTCATACTTGGTGTTGCCTTATCAGATTTCACCATGTCCATTCTAGGAAATCCCTTCGCCTCCATTGCAAGCATAAACGGAGAATGGTTTCTTGGAACTACAGCATGCGAATGGGAAGGATTTTGTGTTTATTTTCTAGGACTCACAAATATGTATCTCCTTTGTGCTTTGTCCATCTACTACTACATTGTTATTTCGTGGCCCTTAATTGCCCCTACAATAACCAAGCGAGTGTCAGGGGTCGTGATAGCTATGTGCGTGATTCTTGGACTTTTCTGGTGTTTGGCGCCAGTCTTTGGATATGGTATGTATGGAGTCGAAGGGACACAGACTTCCTGTGGAGTTATTTGGGTAAAGAAGGACAATCCAACGATTACTTACGAAATTATGATATTTCTTCTTTGCTTCTTACTTCCGATGGGAACCATGATCTATTGCAACGTTCATATTTATTTTGCGGTAAGAAACCAGTGGTTTACAAATGGTTAAATTATGCTTAATGTTGTAAGATCCGGTCAAACGCACTATTCATTCGGAATGAGCTTTGCGTTTCAATCCACATTTCTTAGTCAACCCACACTTTGACTAAGAGTGCGTTAGTACGCTATAAACTATTTTAGAAACTGAATAAATTACAATGCACTGTCTTTGGTGTAGCCTGCACCGTCACAAATACAACTTGGACACGCTTCCCGCTCATGTCAAATTTGCTCTAAGTAGCAGAGGGTGCGTCCAAACACTGTAACAAGTTGGCAAGAACCTATGGAATGTCAGCCAACGCTGTCTTAAGATGATAATTTTAAGTATTGTATGTGCAAACCTTTTTATATGATTCGCATTTATCCTGATAAATCAGTAAACATCAATATAAGCGATGAATTTATCATTATATTATATAGTGAAAGGAAAACGTCATTTTTGGTCCAAAGTTCTTTGTGTTCCGTTCAAACTTCTTTATGGTGATGCGCAAAGTTCGAATGTTTTCAGAAGCACGAATGTTATACGTTTTTTATCACAACAACAGTAACCATGATTCCATTGAGAGGTTCATACGGGCGCTATTATTACTACCTGTGACGAACATTATTGCCATCAGCTTATGAGGTTAATGATACGACCCTTTCTAATGCTATTAATGATGTATGCCATTTTTTATTCAAATTCTGAAAATTTAAACAACCTATTTAGCGTCAATGGAAATCCCAGTCAAAAAGGCCGTGGGCCACTTTGGCGTCAAGGGGAATTTAACATGGGGAAATTTAACATGGAGTGAATGGGGAATTGAATATAGCGACAAGGGATTGGGCCACTTTAGCGTCAATGGGACCTTAACGTTAAAAATAGGTACATTAAAATTGGCGTCAATGGGAATTTAATATGGGAATGTCACCTGGAGATCAATGGGAACATTGGTGACATCATGGGGTTTATAGGGTCAAAACTATTTATAGGGTGAAATATACTTGTAGGACAAAGGGTTGATCGGGACAAACATAGACATACAGAAACAAATAGACACATATCCAAACACACAGAAAAGAGGACAGAGATGTTCCAAAGAAAGACTCACAGACAGAATTGAGACTCCAATAAGAAAAGTCTATTTTATGGGTACAAAACATTTATTCAATTATATACATGGGCTGTCTGGCCTGCGCTTTGGTCTAAGCACTATCCATTTAATACATACAAATTTGGACATGAAACAAACCTATTCACATGTCATCTATTTCTTGGTTCTAGAAAAGATACTTTTGAAAGTTAAAGTTCATGCCTTCAAAATAAATCCCACTTTATATACATCGTATATGCATTTCATAAAAGAATGACACTTTTCATACTACAATTAATGTCCAGTTTTTAAGAAAAAAGCTAAAACAAAACAAGTAACAAACAATCAAATAGGACAAAGTTCATATTTCTCTCTATATCCGTCACATACGTTGTTTCAAATCTGGTCAGCTACCACTTGAGTCCCAACGTAGATTTTTCCCATCACTTACTCCCTTTCGTTCGTAAATCTGCTGTTATGTCCATTGTGAGCTTGGTAAACTTGTCGATAAGCAGATCAATGGCGGTTATTGTCTTCTTCCCATGGAGGTATAACGTACGCCATATGAATGGTCACTTTTTCATCGGTGATGTCAAATTTTTCTCTCATCGTCTGCACGTCTTCAAAAGCCCTCAATAGTTTGGAAGAAGTTAATTCTGCATGTGTACTAACCCAAGACATACAGGAGAGTTCAAACTGTCGTGATACATAGATAGGCAAAAACGACCTCGATCTTTGACTTGACGCTGACGTTTGAGTTCTTTTAACAGTGAGTCAAATAATTCCGTAATGAAACCTGCTGCTTCCTTGGCTGGAACGTCAGACGCAAAGTCTTTAAATTTCACCGTGCAGGTGTAAGTTGTCGTACAAAATTTTCTCGAAGTCGCCGTCTAAGTCATTTGGATGCTAAATTACTCCGTTAGGTCTACTGAATCCTTTATCTTCTTGGACGCACTTTGCTGTGACGGTATGGTGGTGAAAGAGGTCAAAGATGTTTGTTCTTGCTCTTTATTCATCTGCGTAGAGTGATCCATCTTTCTCGGCGTTTGTCCTCGCAATGAAGTGTCGTTCCTGGAAGTCGTCCCTTTTTATACTGGGTGATATCAGCGTGTCCATAACGTAAAGTCTTATAGTCTGGAAGTCCCACTGGTTGCACATAGTTTTCCATGGCGTTAGTAAATAAACAACTAAGATGTGGTACTGTATTGGTGATGTGATCGTGAGGCACAGCATCGCACTCGAGTTTCTCGTTGGACTTGAGTCTTACCGCTCGATACTTGCTGTGTGAAAGGATTCATCTTTCTTGCTTGACAATGGTAATCACAATGAACTATCGGTCTTGGACGTTGTCCCTTTATATATGCTGACCAATATTAACGTGTCCGTACGGTAGAGTGAAGTGGTTGGGAAGCCGTACTCGCTTCTGGTACACGATTTGATAGACTTTTTAAAAGGGCCGACTGACGATTTGGTGTGTGGGTAAACGTATAATCTTGTGCGGTTCGTAGGTGGTCACTCTAAAATTTTCATCCTCTCCAGATTGCAAGGCTTCTTTCAGCACGCCAAAGTTCACCACTTGACTGGTGCGATAATTGAGAGCCAATCCTTTCACTTTACACTCGGTGTGCACTTCTCCTTGTTGGTCCCGGTATTCGTAACCGTAATTTTTAGGACCGCCACTAGCAAAACGTAGAGTCTTGTCGTCCAGGCTCCTAAACGGTCTCCTTCGATGACAGGGTGACGTTGACCCAGGCGATCGATGTAGATGCAACTGTCCATGTCAAAATACAGTACACGATCTCCTAACAGTGCTAAAGCTTCGTACAATTTTAAGCGAGCATGGGTTGTCACGTAGGCCGCAATGATGACATTTCCAAATTTGTCGGCTTCTACAAAGTCCAGTTCTTCTTCGTAATTTACTAAGATCAAGTCCTCACGAAGGACGTCCACGTGTTTCATGTATTTGGTTTTGTCGTGAATCATCTGGAAGTAGCGGGAAAGTTCTGTCCAATACTTCGCATTGGGTAAACACGGTCGTTGTGCCATTTTGCCCCACAAGCAATTCAACATCACTTTGGCAAACGATCGCCTTCCTTCGTTTTTTTCTCGATGTGGTCTAAAGTGATCCCTTCCTGCTCCAAGTATTTCTCTTTGAATTTCTTTTGGTCTTCGGGAGTGTGGCAACAGGAAGGATAGCCACTGGCTTCTTGTTTCAGTTTTAAAAAGGCATCCACGTAGTCTGCGAAAATGCCTTTTTGAGTCTCGTTGCCCTTGTGGTACTGTTTTGTCTTCGGAAAAAGTGATACATTTCGTACATTTCTAACAGTTGGTATTCCAGGCCCAGAGCTTGGAACAATTTCACGCTAACCCACGTTCCCGTCAAGGCACGTTCTTCCTGAGTGTGCTGACAAGGTTGGTACGGTGATCGATGTAGATGCAACTGTCCATGTCAAAATACAGCACACGATCTCCTAACAGTGCTAAAGCTTCGTACAATTTTAAGCGAGCATAGGCGGTCACGTAGGCCGCAATGATGACATTTCCAAATTCGTCGGCTTCTAAAAAGTCCAGTTCTTCTTCGTAATTGACTAAGATCATGACCTCACGAAGGACGTCCACGTGTTTCATGTATTTGGTTTTGTCGTGAATCATCTGGAAGTAGCGGGAAAGTTCTGTCCAATATTTCGTATTGGGTAAACACGGTCGTTGTGCCATTTTGCCTCTCAAGCAATTCAACATTACTTTGGCAAACGATGGCTTCTTGTTTCAGTTTTAAAAAGGTATCCACGTGGTCTGCGAAAATGCCTTTTTGAGTCTCGTTGCCCTTGCGGTACTGTTTTGTCTTGAAAAAAAGTGGTAAATTTCGTACACTTCTAACAGTTGGTATCCCAGGCTCAGAGCTTTGAACAATTCCACGCTAACCCACGTTCCCGTCAAGGCACGTTCTTCCTGAGTGTGCTGACAAGGTTGGTCTTGGTTAAACGTTTCGGCACAAGTACGGCACAAGAGAAACATCGGTTTTCCTTGGCAATGATGAGGTAAAACGGGATGGTACAAGTTCGTGGGAGGCAAGACTTTGCACTTGATCAATCCTTCGTATTGTCGAATGTTGTCCAGGTCAATGTGTTCCGTCAACAATTGCGGGTGCCCTGCAAGAAAGTGACAATATTTGCACACGTAAGGATACAGCGAACACACGTCTTAGTATTTGATTTGTTTTTCATTTCTCCTCGTCGGCTTGGTACAGCAAACAGGTGGCATTCGTCCGTCCTCCGTACAAACTGTCCCGCGGATTCAGTGGGTCCACCACCTTGTAACTTTCCACGATGAGTTTAAACTCGGGATCGATTTTGAAACGGTGATCGTACTCGTGTTCCCACATTTCCACCACTTGGTATCCTTGCCGTTCTAACTTCAAGCGCCGCTGACAAGTTGCCTCGTACAAGTCTTTCATGGTACGTTGTAGAAACTGATTTTTAGTATTGTCACGTTGAGGGTATCAGATGGGCATCCGTGAAATAAGCATCCGTTAAACTCGTACACGATCTTGGGGTTTCTTAAGTCCCAGCTATCCACCGAATACCTTCCAGTAGTCTTTTCGCCTCCTCCATTTCGAGTATGTTGGATCCATTTGTCTTCCTTGTCGCACAAATAATGTAGCCAGCGAAGGGCTTTGACCGAGTATTGACGTTTGACAAAGTTCGTCGTTTGAGGGCAGATGACAGCCAGTGTGTTTTCGGGCATGAATCGTTGGCGGTACACTAAATAGCACGCTTTGGCAAAGGTGCAGGCTTCTTTTAAAGTATCGATCCATCCGTGTTCCATGAACAGTTCTCGAAATTTTCCACAGCAACGCCGTAAAATGTCCACGTTGGAATGACAATACTATAACATTTCTTCCTGAAAGTCGAAGGGATCCGAGGCGTGAGTGTGGTACCAAGCGTAGAAAGCTTCTCGTTGTTTGGTGCGCATATTGTTGGGGTCGTAGTAGTGAGCATCAGGCAAATGGGGCAGAACGGCGTATTGATTGGCTTCGGTATTAAAAAAGTGCGGGAAATCGCCTTTGGCCGTTTCTATCATTCCAAACGTTTTAGGCATTCGACTCAAAGGCATGGCCAAGTAACTCATCGAATCTTTAAACTGCACTTGGTCCACTTGCATGGAAATGATTTTGGCTCCGATCAAAGTTACTTTAGGACGTTCGGTACTTTGTTCCGTATAGTATCTGAGAAGAAATTGCCCATCGTATCCCGAGAAATTGTGAGCTATCACCGTGGCATGGCGATGACAATCTCCGTAATATTCGATGTCCTCTTGGCTCCACGTCTCATCGATGGGGTCTACGATCCATTGGGTGAAATGGGCCATCGTGTTGGGTCATCGAAAGATTTGTTCACGTCCTCCAGGAATCTTGCTGCAGTGAGGGCAATGACTAAAGATAGGCTCTTGGATGCACTTCTCGCACGCTCGGTGAGCCACGCAAAAATTAGGAATTTGAATACCGGTCTCTTGCTTGCATTCGAAATCGAAAAAGATGAAATCGCCTTTTCTTCTGGTCATCTTCCTCTTGATGTTTGGAATAGTATTTTTGAATGAAGCATTCGTGTTCCAAGTCCACGATTTGGCGACAAATGTGACATCGTTTATTTCCTGGACATACGTGAGCCTTGGCATTATTGGTACATATGCCTTGTCCACAAGTAGGGCACAATCTCAGGAGTTGACAAGCACTTTTCCGCTGTTGTTGGTAACAGGTTGGACTGACAAAAGTGCGCTGACAAGCTGAGCAATGCACTCGTTCTTGTCCTTCGTCAAGACAGGCTTTAGATGCCAAACACCCTTCACATTTCGATCCGCAATGCTTGTGTTGCTCTCGATTGTTATAGCCATAGTCACATTTCTCACAATAATATATGTATCCCAGGAATCCAATGATACTGGTAATGGTATCAAAATATTCATCGTGATGATAGACGTGAAAGTATTTTCTATGTTTGAAATTTTTGCCTCGAAATAACAGAGGTCCACGCACTTCATGAGGGTGCGGTTTCAAGGTGTAGCGTGAAGCTAAGATGTCTTGCAAGTTTTCCATTTCAGGAATGCCACAATGTGTGTCTTTGGACAGGCCAGCTTGTTGTAACAGGAGTTCTGCTTCTCTTTGTTGTTTGGCTCGGTCCGATTATTTAATAGTTTTCCAGGCTCTTTTCCATTTTGCCGTGTCGTTCTTGTCGGCATACATTCGTCCCACCACAATGGCACCGGCTAAACACATCTTGTCTAGAGGATTGTTAATTTGGACGAGGCTCTTTTTGGTGCTGCGAAGGTCGTCCACCAATAACAATTTTTGCGTCCTGTCCCTTGGGGAAAAGACACATGGTCATGAACAGTGTCGCTTTTTCGTCGGTGATGTGAAACTTGTCGTTGGATTGTTGCACGTGTTGAATCATGTCGATGACTTTGGAAGGTGTCAGTTTTGATGGGCTGCTAAACTCGATCCAAACAAGGGACTTCAAACCGTCGTAATCAATGGGAAGTGTCAACCGATCGTCTTCTTTGCATCGGAATCGTCGTTTCAGTGCGGTTAACAAAGATACCCACAAATTGGTGATGAACCCTTCTGCTCTCTCCAACGGTACATCTGACTTGAAATCTTTAAATTTCACTGTGTACCTGTAGGCCATAGTTCTAAATTTTCTAGAGGAGCGTTTTTCCGTCTCTCGAATGTGGTAATACTTTTCGGGTGATACTGGTGGACTTTGGTTTGGAATAGGCTCTCTTGGTCTGGTCGCAGACCTGGAAGGTGTTGGTTCAGGTTCGCTCATGTCTTCGATTTGAGCGAACAATTCTTTTCGTGTGCGAGGCGATACGTCACATCGCTGCCTCTTACCTTCTTCTTATCTCTCACTGAAATCGCGCGATCGTTTCATCTCGATTGCTGATTCAGAAATGATTTAACCAAGTTCGTTCTCTCTGTATATATACCCCTCTCTACCTCTTGTTGTGACAATGACTTGGTATATTTCACAAGGCCAAGTGAAAGTCCAAAAGTTAGGGACCCCTGGCTGACTTATGCGAACGACAATGGTGCGTCTTAAACGCCTCATGCATCTTGACGACCCTTCGATTCAGACCCTACCACGAAAGAAAAAAGTTGCAAGAAAAAACCCCAGACAGTTGGTGTCATCAAGAGAACTAGAGACAGTACTGTACCGTTAGGACACGTACGTACTCCAGAAAACAATGCTACTCTACTACGATGTCTCATTCTCTATGTCACTTCTACTTTGTCGTTGAGCACGATGTCTACTAACCCTGATTTAACACGTTTATCTTCATTCGATACTTAAAAAAATTACTAAACCCATTTTTAAAAGAACTACCCTTTTTCAATAGCAGCGACGATGTCTCCTCCTGGTCTTACCACTGTTGCTGCACCTACAACGGCGATCTTTCCTAAGACCAAAGTATGAGACAGAGCAAGTAAGTTGTGAAGTTGAGCGGAGGTGTCTAAACAACAACTGTCAAGACCCTGAGTTACAGTTCTGTTTGTGATAATAACTTGCGATACTTCACAATTTCTGAAGTGGAAATGTTTACAAGCCGTACAAAAGTGATGTGACTTTAGCTTTTGACACTTGCACAGACTCTTCACTTCAAGTGTCACGAGAAAAATATCTATCCAATTTTTACCATTTTCCAAAACACGCACACACTTGCAACGTGACCAGAATCTGTACTTCTTTATTTGTGGATATCCCATAGATCCGTTCCAGCATATATAGCTGGTTAAGAACTATAGGAATATCTCCTCATTGTTTCAGAAGTATCAAAGCTTTTATGTGTATTTTCCCTGGACCACCCTTTATTAGTGCTTAGGTATGTTCCCTAAAGACACAAACAATTTTGAAAACAAAAATAATTTTGAATTAAGGTTTCTCTCTCTTTATACATTTTTTTCAAGTTGTTGGTGCATGGCAGATTACATCCAAATACTTTCAAAAAGTGAGAGGCATTTCTACACATGTCATTGTCTTTGTTAAATTCGATTTTGTTGGTTAGTCATCGTTAATCTTTAATTCTATTTTTTTTTCTTTTTTGGATGTATTTCTTTTTTATAGAAGATGTAAGATTGTTTATTGTTGTAACGGTATTTTTGTTGTTTAGTCTGTTGCTGCGAAAGTAAATATCTATAGCAAAGTGCTTAAGTTTGTTCAGTTTATTTTGAGCTCTACAAAAGGTACCAAGTTTGTCTTGCAAGGAGATTGAAACTATAAGTTACGCAGACGTGAAGGAAAACATACCTTTGTTACTACAGTTTGCTCTCTTTATGTTCATTCTAATCATGCTTGCCTTATATCTTTGTGTTTTAGAGATAATATTGCTTCTGATGTAAATACATGCATCAATGGACAGACAGCTTGGGTTATCATCCTTGAGGTTCGCTGTACTTGAGTTTATTTACTTCATACAAACCCCAAATTCACTAGTTTGAAAAAACACTACCACTCAATACTATATCAGTTCTCTCTACCTATGCGAATGTGTGTATGTCAAAGTGTCTAAGTGAGAAAATAGTTTGTTTTGGTCAGTTTCAAAACGCGAACAATAATGGAACAGTTAAGTATTTGATGTGGCAAGAAGAAATGTTACGGTACACAACAAAGGATTGTTAAGTTCACACTCCAGTCAGTCTTCACTGTAATGGTAAAAATGGAAAAGCCTGGGGAAAAAAAATGCGTCAGTCGTTAGAAGCAATTTTACTAGCTAGACCTATTTTCCACCACGTTAGCTTCGAATCTGCTTCAGTCGCTCTTCGCACAGTGACAAAATCAGTTTTTTCTGCTCCCGACCACTACACTACCTGCCTTAATTTTAAAACCAAACAATGTGTCACTCATTGTAAGTGACTTCATTGGCTAACCGATATTTTCCACCGCCTTAGCTTCAAATTGGTTTCAGTTGTTATTCGCACAGCGAGATCAGACGTGTTTTTCTGTACCTGTCCCGTAGTCACTTTACAAACAATAAAACTAATGCACAAACAATCGTACCATGGGTGACTCGTGGAAATTTCAGTCTTATTGTGAAATACATCACGGCGTGTTTGGATGTACTATTCTGTAAGAACTTTACATGACGATATTTTACAATAGTGGGGTTTTTTTTTCCCAGTGAAGTGCCAAAATAGGATAAAGCTAAGATACCTGAATTGTACAAGCTCAAGTCAACTCAAGATTTTTTTTCATCCAACGATTTACTGAATGGAAGAAAAAAAAAATCGTTCTACAATTTTTAGGGTGTAAGTTTTGAAACAAAAATTACACGACAAACGGAACAAACGGAACAGTTCACGTAATTATGGCGACTACAGATCACAATTTTGGAGGTATCTTCAAACGGGAACAGATGCCATTAGATTTCAATCAAAATTACGGAGAGAGAGAGAGAGAGAGAGAGAGAGAGAGAGAGAGAGAGAGAATGTTATTCCTACTTTTGAAAATACCACGACTCTTATGTTTGTATGGTATATTTTCCTTACGAAATTTCAAAAACACACATCTCATTGAAATAATTACTCCTATAGGAAAAAAACCACTAATATAAAATATCACCAGAGTGAATTGGAGACATAGCCTACTAAAATCATTCTGTCTAAAACGTCATGTAAAGTTCTCATAGAATAGTACATCCAAACATGCCGTGATGTATTTCGCAATAAGACTGAAATTATTAAAAATATCAAATGGAGAAAAACGTGTGTAAAATCGTGGTTGGTAGACATCGTGCTCAACGACAAAGTAAAAGTGACAGAGAGAATGAGATATCGAAGTAGAGTAGTATGGTTTTCTGGAGTACGTACGTGTCCTAACGGTACAGTACTGTCTCTAGTTCTCTTGATGACACCAACTGTCTGGGGTTTTTTCTTGCAACTTTTTTCTTTCGTGGTAGGGTCTGAATCGAAGGGTCGTTAAGATGCATGAGGTATTTAAGACGCACCATTGTCGTTCGTATAAGTCAGCCAGGGGTCCCTAACTGTTGGACTTTCACTTGGCCTTGTGAAATATACCAAGTCATTGTCATAACAAGAGGTAGAAAGGGGTATATATACAGAGAGAAAATTGGGACCTCGTCCTTGGGATATTTGAATTTTGGCTAAAATAATTCAGAAAATTGTTTTTTGAAATTTAAATTCCCCTAGTTTTTAAATCTCAAATAATATTTTACATTTTGTTTGAAATCTTTAGTGAAAACAACAGGCTTTCATTCACAATGTCATTAAAAGTGGAAACTTTTATTTCTAGTCCAACTCAGGAGCAGTTGGAAAGGCTGAAAAAAAGATCAGTTCCTTGAACTTGCCAGAATGTAAGATCTTTCTGAATCAAAATCTTCCTTAACGAAACAAGAAATTAAAAATATTTTCATCCAATATTTGGTAGAGAAGAATGTTTTTCATAAAAGTGTTTTGGCTTCGGTCAGTAAGTCGGTATCAGACTCTGACATAAAAGTAATGAAATTAAACATGAAATATAAGATGGAATTGGAGTTATGGAAACTCGAGCTTCAGAAAGAGGAAAGAGAGAAAGATAAACAAGTGCTTTATGAAAAGGAGGAGAGAGAGAAACAATTACAATAGCAATTTGAAGAGAAGAAATTGCAATTGCAATTTGAAGAGAAGGAGAGAGAGAGAGAGAGAGAGAGAGAGAGAGAGAGAGGAAGATAAACATTTACAATTTGAGAAAGAGGAGAAAGAGAGACAGGAGAGGGAGAAAGATAAACAAATGCAATTGGAGTTTCAAAAAGAGCAAATGCACGTACAGATGAAAAGGAATTTCAAATAAAAATGAAAGAAATTGAGCTGGCAAGTGAAAAGCACGATCCCACTTCACATACAAATTCAAGTTTTGACATTACAAGAAAGATCAGGTTAGTGCCCCTTATAGAGAAAAGGAAGAGAAAAAGAGCAGTTATTTGAGAGATGGTGCTTAGCCAAGAAAGTTGAACATGATTATGAAAGTCTCAAACAACTTGTATTACTTGAAGAGTTCAAGAACTGTATCCATTATGATATTAAAACTCATCTTGAAGAGCATAAAATCGAAACCTTGGAAAATGCTGCTCTTGCTGCTGATGAGTATTTCTTAACTCATAAATTTCCTGTTGTAGGCAAATCATTCACTCAGTAGTCTACTGGTAGAAAGGTATTTCAGCCTAATACGACTCCTCCTAAAACTCAATCTGGCACAACATCTAAAAATCAAGCTTCTGATAAACTTGATTCAAAATCCTTGTCTATTCCTACGTGTACCTATTGCAAGATAAAAGGATACGTCATTTCTGATTGATTCAAATTGAAATACAAGCATCAGAATCAAGATAGATCTATCCCAAATGCTCTTATTTCCAAGAGGTCAAGGTCACGGTCATGTATTGAAAGCAATACATTTGTTGGGTCTAATAAACCCCAGTCTGATTTTATTATAGAGAATTTTGAACCATTCATGTCGAAGGGTTCTATATCACTCTTAGCTGATTCCGTCAATCATATCCCTATTAAAATTTTAAGGGATACAGGATCTTCTCAGAGTCTTTTATTATCAGGTACTTTGCCTTTTTCTGAGAAGTTCTGTTCTAATGAGAGTGTTCTCATTCAGGGAGTAGAGTGTGGCTTTGTTAATGTTCCTCTCCATTCTGTAAATTTGTCATCAGACTTAGTTTCAGGACATGTGACAGTCGGAATAGTGTTTTCTTTACCCGTTTAGAGCATTCATTTGTTGCTAGGAAACGACCTAGCTGGAGACAAGGTTGTGGTTACTCCACTTGTAACTCACAAGCCTTCCTTGGATCAGAAAGTTGATCCTATTGAAAAAGAATTCCCTGATTTATACCCAGCTTGTGCAGTTACAAGAGCTATGGCAAAGAAAGAACTTGAGAATGATTTTGATAAGGAAAATATTCCTTTAGCTGACACGTGTATTGGTCAAACTTTTAATGAGGTCACTTTCACTCCTAATTTGGATCAATCAAAAGGTATTGATCACAGTGATCCTCTTTTAAATACTCATTCTCTTTTATCTAATCAGGGTGACAAACGACAATCACTTGTCGTCGAACAGGAAAAAGATCCTGAGATCTCAGAGGGCCATTAGTGAAACTGAAGCCACTGAAGTACCTGTCTGTTATTTCATTAAAAATGGAATTCTTATGAGCAAATGGAGACCTCCCGAGGTACCTGCTAATGACGAATGGTTAGTGAACTATCAGATTGTGGTTCCAAAATCTTACAGACAGGAAATACTTAGTTTGGCCCATGAAACTCCTCTGGCTGGTCATTTAGGAATGAATAAAACATATCACAAGATCTTGACTCACTTTTAATGGCCAAAAATCAAAAGTGATATTTGTAAATTTTGTAGATCTTGTCATACTTGTCAAATGGTAGGAAAACTCAATCAGAAGATACCTAAGGCTCATCTGCAACCTATTCCTGCATTTGACGAACCATTTAGCAGAATTATGGTAGTTTGTGTTGGCCCCTTACTTAAGACCAAGTCAGGTAACCAATATTTGTTGACCATTATGTGTGCGTCAACAAGATTTCCAGAGGTAATTCCTTTGAGGAATATTAAAACCAAAACTATAGTAAAAGCTTTGATAAAGTGTTTTACTCAATTTGGCCTTCCCAAATCTGTCGAATCTGATCAAGGATCAAATTTTATGTCTGGAATTTTCCAGCAAGCTATGCACGAATTAGGCATTCAACAATTTAAATCTTCTGCCTACCACCCTGAGAGCCAATGGGCTTTAGAAAGATTTCATCAGACTTTGAAGAATATGATTCGGTCATATTGCTTTGATACGAGTAAAGATTGGGATGAAGGCATTCATTTACTTTTGTTTGATGTTAGGGAGTCTGTTCAAGAATCTTTAGGATTCAGTCCCTTCAACTAGTTTTCGGACATACTGTGCGTGGACCATTGAAGTTGTTGAAAGAGAAACTTCTTTCTAATGAAGATACTGAGGTGAATCTTCTTGATTATGTTTCTGATTTTAAGTACAAGTTGTCAAAGGCTTGTGAGGTCGCAAGAGCAAATCTGCACTCTACTCAGTCCAGAATGAAATCAAGATATGATAAAAACTCAAGGGATAGGAATTTTCAGCCTGGTGATAGAGTTCTAGCTCTCTTGCCCACTCCACAAAGTCCCCTTAAGGCCAAGTATTATAGTCCATAAATGATTTAAATTACATCATAAATACACCTGGTAGGAGAAACACAAACAACTTTGCCACATTAACATGTTAAAGGAGTATATTGAAAGAGATAGCCAGGTAAATCATGTAATTAATTTAGTTGTACCTGTCCCACAAACTGAGGATTTAAGTGAAGAAATTCAATTGGACACTGTTAATCTTGGAGCAACAAATCTTCGGAATTCGGAAATTATGAAAAATCTGGACCAAAAACTTATACATTTGCAACAACAAGAAAGGAATGAACTTAAACAGTTATTATTCGAATATGAGCACTTATTTCCAGATATTCCTACGAGGACAAACAAAACTTTTCATGACGTTGAAATTGTAGATTCAAAACCTGTGAAACAACACCCATACAGGATGAACCCTCTCAAACAGGAATACTTGAAAAAGGAAATTCAGTATTTGCTGGAGAACGATTTCATAGAGCCCAGTAAAAGTGATTGGAGTTCACCATGTATATTTGTTCCAAAACCGGATAAAACTTTCCATATGTGCACTGATTATAGGAGGGTGAACAGTGTGACAAAAACAGATTCATTTCCATTATCAAAAATCGATGGCTGCCTTGATAAAATTGGAAATGCCAAGTACGTCACCAAATTTGACCTTTTAAAAGGATTTTGGCAAATTCCACTAACGGAAAGAGCGAAAGAAATTTCGGCATTTGTGACTCCAGATGCACTCTATCAATATAAAGTAACGCCGTTCGGGATGAAGGGTTCCCCAAGTATCTTTCAACGTTTGATGAATATGATTACCTCTGGTCTAGAAAATTGTGATGCTTACAGCGATGATGTCATCATCTACAACGACACCGGGAAAGAACATCTAACCACAATTCGGAAATTCTTTGAAAGACTCACTGATGCAAATTTGACAATCAATTTATCTAAAAGTGAGTTTTCTCGTACTTGTGTAACTTTTCTAGGACATATTGTGGGACATGGTTAAGTTAAACCTATAGATGCTAAAGTCAAATCTATCTCTGATTTCCCTGTGCCTGTCAGTAAAAACCAACTGATGCGATTTTTGGGTATGGCCGGATACTATCAAAAGTTTTGTTCCAATTTTTCAAATATTGCTGAACCTCTGACAAACTTGTTAAGTAAGAAGAACGAGTTTCTTTGAACTGAAAAATGTCAGGAGGCTTTTGATAGATTAAAAGCCATACTCAAAAGTGCGCCGATTCTAACAGCTCCAAATTTCAATCAATCTTTTAAATTATCTGTTGATGCAAGTGATGTTGTGGTTGGAGCAGTATTGATTCAATAAGATAGAAATGGTGTTGATCACCCAGTGTGCTATTTCTCTAAGAAATTAAATAAGCACCAAAGAAATTACTCAA